>CAJHNH020005430.1:0-21536 GCA_905116865.2 Candidula unifasciata
TGTGTCCTTAATGGCGGTCGTTATATCATTTTATGTTTGCTCTCTATTTGTGTATGTTGGCCTGTGTAGTCATGTGTGTATGTTTGGCTGGTCATAAATATGCCTGTGGGCCGACAAGGGTAAAGTCAACACAGCCTAGTGTATTATTGTTCTGTCAGACTGAGTGTATTTGAATGTCTCCGTAGTTCACATTAATTTTATATTGTTGTCACCGCGAACTTAAGCTAGTCATGCAACCTCGGTTGCAACTGAAGAGTTTACTTCAAATAATGAAGGTATTTCCTTGTGTATCGCGCATTTCCTTGTGTATCGCGCATTTCCTTGTGTATCGCGCATTTCCTTGTGTATCGCGCATTTCCTTGTGTATCGCGCATTTCCTTGTGTATCGCGCAACATTATTTCTGCAGTCTTATGGTGGTTTGGGGGGGAGCATGGGCGGGAAAAAGGGGGGGGGGGGGGGGGGGTTGCAAAATATAAAAAAAATCGGGTAGCCGGTAATAAGTTAGCAGATCATTTCTCAGAACATCTTATGTATATTCACAGTGATCTCTTTAACCAGTCTTCCTCTGTTTTATGTTTTGACCTCTCTTGGTGGTTTCAAATCCCTCCCCCCCCCTTTCCAAACACTTTCTCACTTTTTTGTTTTTGTTTCGTATTTCGTATAGCGTCTTTTCTTTATTTCTTGTTGACTTTGCTTGGTTTACAAGCCGCATTGCCTTGTTTGTTTCTGTCATGATTTGTTTTGTGTTTAGCACTTCACTGATAAGGACTGGTCGACACGTTCGGTTGTATTTGAATGCGTCTTTTCCATTCCCTCTGTTGAGCTGTCTGTTCAAATTTTGTGCTGTACGTAATAATCTTAATAAATACACTGTTTAAAATAAGTGGATTTTATATAATATAACTCGGCTTCTGTGATTTAGAGATGGTAAATTCAGTGTCACAATCCCGACATAATGGAGCTGGATGTCGGCTGCAGGCGATGTTTAAGCCAACTTTGTGTGTCATTTATGACAAGCGATACTAGCCTCCTACGCAGTTCAGTACGCAGTGGCAAACTACTAACAAAAAGTCACTTAGTAAAACAAAACAGAGTCGTTGGCGTCTGTGGTTTAGGAGTTACTAACGCAGTTAAAATTTAAGAAACCCGGTTCGATTCCATCTGCGAAAGAAGAAGAAGAAGAAGAAGAAGAAGAAGAAGAAGAAGAAGAAGAAGAAGAAGAAGAAGAAGAAGAAGAAGAAGAAGAAGAAGAAGAAGAAGAAGAAGAAGAAGAAGAAGAAAGAAAGAAGAAGAAGAGGAGTAAGCAAAGAAGAAGAATTTATGTCCTTATTTTGTAAAGAGCCAGATCTTGCATATATATATATATATACACACACTACATATATTCTTTTTGATAACTGCAGTAATAATATTCAGTGACCTTTTCACCGGTAACATTAGTATTGGAACTCTGTGCTGGCTGCTGAAGATGAGGACGGAGCATGCATGGGAATGTCCCGAGTGATGTGATGTCAATTCTTGACTCAGCTCGTGACCTGTTCACATCGATTCCACGAATTGACTTGAAGCCCATATCAAATGGCAACTGAACCCAAACCGCTCGACTCCTAACCCAGTACACACGACCCAGCAATATACCATGGCTCCACTTGGGATTAGCAGGTGTCGAATATTCGCGAAATAAAAGCTGGCCCAATGTGGAAGGAAGTCGCACAAATTAACACTCTTCAAATAAAGGAAGAGAAAATTATTGCGCTGAGCTCCCAAGAAGTGGGACACAAACCATCAATTTGAGGATGGTAATTGACGTGGCTACATAGAAGGCACAGAAAGGGAAAATGCGGTAGATCACTGGTTCCCAAACAGCGGAGGGGTACTCAGGAAGGAAGCCTTTCTTCTTCTACTTCTTTTTCTTTGCGTTCACCGGCTGTAAGCTCCGGTGGAAAGTTTTGGTTGTTCATCCACTTCTGGACTCTAGTACTGTTCAAGAACCTGAGTGTTGCGTGTGCATCCGTTTTAAAGGTCTGACTCATTTGATTGCAGACTGTTGGTTCCTGGCCTCTCAGGCAGATGTATTCCATCTTCGAAGGAAGCTCTCAATTAGTCGACTCTTACGACATGCTTCTGGGTAGGCAGTCAGTCTATTCTTCTTCTACTGATTTTCATCTCTTGATCGTCTTTACCAGAATTGGACTGCCGGTACTAACCGTTAGGGTAACATAATTATAACTTAATTGGAGATTGAACAGGGTATCTGGGATCTGCTTTGTTGGTCTGCCATCCAGATTGAGATTTTTCAGTCTAAAAATGGTATCGTAAACCTTTAGGTAGGAATCCGGAGGGAACACGCAAATCGTGAGATCAATCGATCTCTTGAGGAAACATAGGTCCTTAACTTAACTCACCACAAGCCATTTCTAGACTTGTTAATGAAAGTTTTGGGAGCTGAGTGACCTCGAGGTTATGGTGTCCCGCCTCAAGTGCTGAGGTCCCAGTTCAAGCCTCAATAAAGGCAGGGATTTTTTCACATGGACTTCTAGTGATTTCTCCTGGTCTCTGGGGTAGTAGGAAGGGACGCCCTTGTGTATTTCTTGCGCAGTAAAAAAAAAAAAAAAACTGTTGGAAATCCAAAGAGTCGCCTTACAGCGCTGCTCGTTAGCAAAATCGTGAGTTAAAATAACCCTTGAATTAGAAGTAGAACGGAGCACTTTTGGGTTACACCCGTATGCTATAATGTTGGTCCGTCGAATAAACATAAAAATCAGGGATTTTCATGAAACGCTTTCCGATGTTTCCTGAAATGTTTACCTTTGCAGCTAAAGTTGTCTACAGGATGAAACAGACAATGTCATGTCACGTATTTTTCGTCGCCATTTGTAGAAAGCATGATAATATATTTTTTCTTCTTCTGTTCTTTGTCCCCCTGTGGAGCACAGGCCCTCAAACAATTCATGCTAAGTCATCCTATCCTTAGCTATCGTATGCAGATTACCCCAATGTCTTCCCTATTTGAGCTTTACTCTCTAGATCTCTTATCCGTTTTTTTTTCTTCCTTTTTCTCTATGCCCCTTGTGGATTCCAGTTTAGAGCGCTTTCTAGTTATATTGTTCTCAGGTTTTCTCAATGTGTCAATCCATATCAGCATCTTTTCACCACCTCTTGATTCAGTGGCATTTGTTTGATTCTCTCCCAGATCTCAACATTAGTGATTCTGTCATACCATTTACTTTCTCTTGTTCTGCGCAGGCACCAGTTAATACAAGTTTGTAGTTTACTAGTAGAAGCCTTAGTTGTTCTACATGTTTCCACTCCATACAACAGTACTGATTTGACAGTATAGGTAAACATTTTAAGGACATGATATTATACACAGTTATTTTTTATCAGAGACTAACCTACGTAGAATGAACACTTGTGAAATGAGATGCTTGAGAAAAGCCGTCAACTTAACTATCCGATACAAAGTAAGAAATGATATTATCAGATCTTGGTAATCTTGGTAATCTTAGTTTCAGCTTCATAGCAAACGAGTCACCCCATAGTTGCTCCGCTCCTGTGCCAACGAAAAACACACAGAATGTTCGTCGCAGACCCTTGTGGAAAGATTGACAGACTGCTGTCTCAGCATATGCACTAGAATACACACGCATTAAAAGCATACGGTAGCCATTAGAAGTGCTAACACAAACAGTTTGACATTAGAAATGCAGTTCATTATCGATGGTAGCAAAAGTCGCTAACAAATCAGCAGTTGCGCACGCGATGAATATTAATCACATAAGAGCACTACCAATATTGTGGCGACATGAAACGCGCCATTTTTTGAATCTACAGTTCACAACATCATGTTAGTCACAGTCGAAAAACATTCCAAATTAAATCCGCAGCTTACAGGGTGGTGCAGTGCACTCAACTCAGTGGCTGGCGCGACGAAACTGTATCCTTTCAGTCTACAAATGGATCAAAAATGCAACGGCCACGGTCCGGCAGAAGCAAAAAAAATTTGCCTCGACGCGAAACAGTAATTGCGCCTGGCGTCCATTTTGACCGAAAGTTGCTTGTAGAATGTAGGAACAACACCATGCAGAAATTATTTGAGAAAAAAAAAGCTCAAATTTTTTAGTCGTCTAGTGAGAATGCAGTAGGAACAATTAACAACACAGGCGCTACACGTGAAAAGACCTAACTGAAATCATGATGCCGCCCTAGAAAAAATGGATTGATGACATTAAAGAGCTTCTACATCGACATGGAATTACAACAATTGCTGCCCGTCAAGTAATGGATCACAAAGTGTTTCTCCCTACAACGCTTAACGGCAGAAGTAGAAATTGATGACGATGATGATGATTTCCTAGTCGGCTGCCCCAACACACAAGAATTTATGCGACGTCAAAAAACTGGCATGTGGCGTATAGAACAATGAACAATACGATGGTTGTTTGTCTTTCTTCAGATCAGATTAAAAGATTATTTTCCTTGTTCGTTTGCTTGAATTAGATTGCCTATATATAATGTTGTCTTTTTTCGAATGAATTTCATTGTCTTTTTTTCGCCTTTAGTTCACACAATGGCCGTAAAATTTAATATTTTGTACCATTGTTTATCTTTGCTAAATGATTTCCCCTACTCTGTTATATTTAAGACCAGGGGAAAATATTAGCCAAGTTCACCCCCCCCCCCCCCATTTTACAAGTTTTTAGAAATGTCGGCCAATGGAATTGTTTCTAGTTTATTTTCATAATAATAATAACAATAATCACAGCGTCCTGAAAAGCTAAGAAATGTAACAATGTATTTGAAATAATATAACATTTATCAAAACAGGCATTACACCAGGTGCCCATTTAAGGCTGGATCGATATGGAAGGGGGTGCATGTGTGCATCTGTATGCCTGCAAACTTGTGTATGTGTGTGTGTTTGGTGGGGTGGGGGGTAGTGGTGGACAGGGAAGATGCGAGTGTATATATTTTTCTGTGTGTAAGGATTGCTTGGCGTATCATATAGAGATCAATTTACAAAGGAAGAGGTTCGCCTTAAAATTATGCAGCGCATTGGTAAATATGAACCTCTTTTAAATACAGTGAAAAGGCGAACAATGCAAAGGTATGGACATGTAATAAGATCTAACGGCGTATCAGAAACAATACTGCAGAGTTCAGTAGAGGGAAAGAGGAGAAGAGGCAGTCCAAGAAAGACCTGGTTACAGAACCTGACTGACAGACTGGACAAGCCTCAGGCAGGCAACCATGAAGTCCATCGCAGCTGACCACCAATGGTGGAGCGAACTGATAAGACAGTCAACAGAAATTGGTGACCTAACGACACGTAGTATTACGGGATGATGATGATGAAGGATTGCTTTGCTAAAGTGTGGTCAGTATACATCCATTTTTGGAATCACCGCATGAGGTGGTAGCGTTATTAATTCCTGGGCATCCAGTTCCGGATGCATATCGCTAATGGAGTGAGAGATATGAAACGAGACGGAAGATAGTTCATACAGACAAAAATAATTCAATGCTGCCGAGAGATGTATGTGGAAATGTAAATCAGTGGGAGTAACCAAAGATAGCAGATCTGTGCTTGTTTTGGAAAGATGACGTAGAACTGGGTTTCATATGACTTGCTGAGGTTGGGTGTGTTGGGTTGAAAGGCGCACATGCAGCAACCTAGCTGTTAACCACAAAAGTTCAAGCAAACCGCCTTTTTAAGGGTGAATAATAATAATAATAATAATAATAATAATAATAATAATAATAATAATAATAATAATAATAATAATAGAAAGTAGAAGATGTAGAAGAAGAAGAAGAAGAAGAAGAAGAAGAAGAAGAAGAAGAAGAAGAAGAAGAAGAAGAAGAAGAAGAAGAAGAAGAAGAAGAAGAAGAAGAAGAAAAAGAAGAAGAAGAAGAAGAAGAAGAAGAAGAAGAAGAAGAAGAAGAAGAAGAAAAAGAAGAAGATAAATGTGATTGGACTACAGGTTACTTCATAAACGTTTTGTTGTGCCCGAATATATATATATGCTGTTTGGCCATAGATTCCCTGGCGGAGCTGGACTGTTTTCATATATGGCCGTGACCCCCAGGTCGACCCAGCTTTGAGTGGGTACCGGGTGCAGTCCCGGGAAGTAAAGGCGGCCAGCGTGAAACTGACCACATCACCCATCTTATGCCGATTGGTTTATAAAAATATAGGTCTAGCCCTATATGACCTATAAGCCAAATACGCCTTAAGGCAGGGAAAAGGGACCTTTACTTGACTGTACTTTTTTATGGTTATAGGGTTAAACAAAAGTCCTATCTGTTTGCCTATCATCCTTGATATGTTAATCATACAGATTGCAAAGACAAAAAACTGAAACTAAGAAGGCAGGTGAACAAGGGGTAGGTCAAGATGCATATAGTTGGGAGACTTTATTGCATCTGATTGTTATCCCATATTGCCTGGTCTCTTTCCACAGAGCGACTAGCCGACTGGTGAGAGCACCGCACAGAGAACGAACTCGGTAACTTTAGCGACGAATCCTGGTGATCTCCGTAAAAAACTCACCCCTGAACTAAACGGTACAGCCATGAAATGAATTCACGACCTTCAGAGCGCGAGGCAAACGGCTTGATCACTTCGCCAGGGAGATCCCCAATGCCCTCCTTCCCCCTTCCACCCCAATCAAAAAACAAGCAGCCAAAGAAACAAACTTGCGGAGATCCGTTGCAGCCGTCCATCAGTGTGTTGGACCGCTGGAACCTGGAGACCTAAAACCGCTTGAGCCTCCACCCTCCCCCCAATGTTTTCTTTGTATTGACACCCCTATCATTGTGGTTAAATCAACCACTCCTTGATTAATTGAAAGTACCTGCCATATGTGAGCGTCTGGCTGTGTTTTGAGCAGTCCAGACAAAAACCGCGTGCATCGACATTTTTACGGACGATGAATTTTTTTTTTACCTTTGCGGAGCGACAGACGGCTGCGACATACAGCAAATGTAATGTGGATTCTTATAAATATCAAATCTGAGGAATTATGACAACCCTATGTTCTAGAATTGGAAGTTTTAGTAAGTGCGATATATGCTGCTATCTAGCGGTTAGAAATTGTCATATACGTGGCTGGAGCCTTGTTTCCAACAGACAAAACGCTGCAGTAACATTCGTTCGATTCCTAAGTTTAGTTTCGCCCGTAGACGCTATTTGATTTGGTGCCTAGCCACCAGAACCTCACATTCTGTTTCCATCTATTTGACCTTACGTCTTTGCTTTTTGTTTTGTACTGCGCCCAGTATCCATTCCTAGTTCCCCCAGTATGGTTCCAAAACTTCTCACTTACGCAAGTCTATTCCTAACCCCATCCTAGCTCCAAATCATGTTTTACCTCTTGCCTCTTTGGCTAATCTCCAGCCCCTACCTAAATTTCTCCCTGTGTCTCGTTTATCTTTCCATCTCATTTCTAGTATGCCTGACTCCCCCCCCCCCCGCTCCCTCTTCTCTGGCACACGTACTCACACACATACACACACTCAATATTGCATTCATAAACGTAAATCATTTATTCAATCCAGTAAGATTGAAACTTGTTATCTGATACAAATATAAAATACTGGCGTTAAAGTGTACTGCTGCTGCGCTCTCGTCACCCTAGCGCTGTTCCAAAAAGTCTACAGTGCTGATGCACCTGCCAACCGGGGGAAAGGGGCGGGGGAGGGAGGGGAGAAGAATGTGGCCAGAATTACACAATGCACGTATGTCTGACAAACAAACACGTATTTTTGGTTTCCAAGGTCTTCATTGTCAGAGCTTTTGTTGTTGGCACGATGTAACTGGATTTTTTAAACACGCATCTCCTCGTTTGGCTTCTGGGGCATGTCAAAGATCTTATATCTGCTGAAACAGCAAATGGTAAGTCTTTGGAGACCCGTGACAGATAAATCTATTCTACATATACCTAAACACCTACAGAACCACAAAAATCTTTAATGCAAAGATCAATATAACATAACACATATAACCTCAGAACTCGTGGGTACCCCTATACGAAACAAAGGACACGATGGCTTTACAAATCACCTCTTACTCCTGTCATATTCCAATGAATAGTACGGGGTCCAAACTCACACCGTTTCCGTATAGCTTTTACCTTCGCCACTGAACTCAAAACAAGGATCCGGTGCCGGAAAAGGTGAACGAGAACAGACAATGACCAATACAAACCAACCATAGCTCTCGGACGGACAATTCTACCTAACCAGCTACCCATGTGAAGAGCTACACACAAAAACTATCTCTGTCGGACGCGGTATACAACAAGATTACCGCTACTGTCTACGACAAATAGTAACATAAACCATCGGTCACTGTAGTCTACACCTAACACAAATATTACAGCCTAATGGTCGAATTATGACAATCTCGCTACGGTCGCCGGTCCTGGAAAATAACTCTCCCGATTACTAGCCGTCTGTTAGTTTTATTCCAGTCCACAGTTCAGTCGAGCGTTCTTGCAATACTCGTGACTTAGCAAGCGAAACACTCATTTGGACACGAGAACCGCTGTCATCGTCTGTCCGTCCTAGTGGGCTTCGGGTCATGTTTAGGCTAACTAGGTGTAGACACGAACTATACACTTTCATCCATATTAACTGTCCCATACCCACAGCAGACTAGCATCTGACAGGGCCCGTTTGGGAGGGAGTGGGGAGTAGACCCAGAGCACCCATGACAGGCATGTTGTAAAAGGCGAGTAATTGGGGTTGTTTCTTTTGAAGTCGGAGTGCATGCGCCCGAGTGGCGACACAACAACAGTCAGCGTAAAAAACAAACAAACAGGATATGCTAAACGGATGTGCACCTAAAACTCGAGTTCCGGAACAACACTTCTCAACACCTCGTGTGGGTTCGGGGGTCTCATTGTATGAAAAAAAATTAATAGACCTATTGCCTTGAAAAAAAAGCATATGGTAAGAGTCGACTAATTGGTAGCTTCCTTCGAATTTGGAGTGCATCTGTCCGAGCCGCAAGTAACAACTACCTGCACACAAATAAGCTAGTGAAACGGTTTTACAAGCAAAACTCAGACCCTCGTACACAGATAAAATCCAAGTGGACGAACAAGAAGAAGAAGAAGAAGAAGAAGGAGGAGGAGGAGGAAGAAGAACAAAACCAGCGTTTAGAAGTGGACGAACAACTAGAACTTTCCACCACAGTTTACATCCGGTAAACGAACGCTAAACTGACGAAGAAGAAGAGACATATCGTATGTTATATATATATGTTTGCCATTTCACAGATTCACTATCTCTCTTATACATTTAAAAATTAACAAATAAAACGTACGTACTAAAGACACAAACACACGCACACATATGCTCATACATTTGCTCACACACACACACATACACACACACACACACACACACATCAGCACCAGTCAGTATACAAATAGGTCAGATCTGTGAAATGACTGTGTATGTCAAACTCAAGTGAAAGAACAACAAGAACTTTCCGCACGCAGTGTACAGCCGCTAAAAGCCAAAGAGACTGATTGCTTGGACTGTATTCCTTGATTATAAAAGAATCAAGCGTCTGTGGCTTAAGCGTTGCAAACGCGCTTTGTAATACCGGGCTGTCGAGTCCGATACCAGCTGCGGATGGTTTTTCTTGCGTTGGATTCGACAGTGATACTGAGAACTTACCGTTCAGTAAGCAGTGGCAAACTACTGAATATAATATTTGCCTAGAAAAACTACAACAGCCGAACAATGCTGGGGTTGGTTCTACAATATCCTGTAAAGGATAAGAACTGTTATAACAGAAATTTTTAATAGATATTCACGTGTGGCGTTCTGAAATTTTCAGAAACGTGTAAACTGTGTATGACATTGTTTGACCGTGAGGTTTAAAACGGCGATGAGAAAAAAATGAGACTTCCAGCACCTGAAAAAGCGGATCGCAGTTGCAGCTGTAACGCTGGGCCAATTCAGAGGACGTGACAGGAAACGGCATACCATCCATACGTCACTAGAGCTTCACATAGCCATCCTATCTAATAGTGCTGAGGCATCTACAGCTGTAAACTTTTGTGAACATTTTTAGACGCCACACGTATATGTAGATTAATACTTCCTTGTAAAAATTTAAAACAGTTTAACATCCCGGCAATCATTCTCGATATTCCTATATATGAGCTATAAAATAAATATGCATAGCTACTGAAAGCTCCATAAATGTTTCATGATTTTGCCTTTCAAAATCGTTGTAATTTTTCAGATCTTACACAAGAAAATGCTTGGGCTCAGCCATCAGGTGACATTTCTTTGGCATCTCGACCGGTGATAGTTTTAGCCCAATGGGATTTTCCGTTAGATAATTAAAAACTCGCCATAGTATAAGTATGTGTTTCTTTTTAACTATATATATATATATATATATATATATATATATATATATATATATATATATATATATATATATATATATATATATATATATATATATATATATTCTCCCAACCCCTTTTCCAAATACACGAGTGTTCTTTCTCTAACAAGATAATGCATGACCTTACACGGGGTCAGAACACGTTGGAAACAATAAACAAACTAACTTGGTCTCTACTCCGACATCTGCCCTACAGCCTCAATTTGCCTAACCAGATGTTCATCTTCCTTCTGGCCCACTTAAAGTCCACTTGGTTCGACAAGGCTTGAGAATGACACGGATTTGATTTAAGCTGTTGAGAAATAGCTACGTGAGCGGGACAGAACCTTGGGCTAGGCGTACATGCCCTTGTGTCTCAGCGACGTTAGGGCACATAAGTGGAAGGAGATGACTGAGAAAATTAGGTTGTTTTTAAAACAAAGATACCCAATATTATGTGAGGGAATTTCCCACATTTTTCACTAACAGTTTGCGGTATAAATGATGTGGGGTATTACTTCCTGAATGCAACTGGTATATTGATAACTTGTCATTTGAAAGTCAAGTTTAGGATCGGTTTCCACGCCTTTCGGGCGTATAACGTTAGACCTATATTTTATAGACTAAACGACACTAGATGGGTGATGTAGTCAGCATCACACCGACTGCTTTTATTTCCCAAGACTGTACCTAGTACAAAGCTGGGTCAGCCTGGTAGCAAGGTCATTTTTTTAATACAAAAAAAAAAAAAAAGTCCACAGGGGTGCGACTAACCGCTACACCACGGCGACTCCCACTAGATATAAAGGCTAATAAAATTAATATAGGAAATGACAAGTTGCTGACTGTTGTACCGATTCATAATTTACTGTTACACTGAAGAGAGTAAAATGCAGCTCGTTTGTCATTTCCACTCCACAGTGCGATATAACAGATAATCGTTAAGTAGGGTCACAACTACCAGTCAGAGAGAGAGAGAGAGAGAGAGAGAGAGAGAGAGAGAGAGAGAGAGAGAGAAAGAGAGTGAGAGAGAGAGAGAGAAAGAGAGTTTAAAATCCGCCTAAACCCTTCTAGTTCTTTCCGTGCTATATAACACCCACTTATTATGTGTGATGTATTCTAATACATCATTCGCTAGCTAAACACACCCCCATTCTGCACATCGCCTGCATCCTGTATCTACTTATTCAAAGGCTCTCAAACTTCACAACACAAATCCAAGACCTTTTGGTCTTTAGGCATGAACCTTGACTCTCAGAGTCATGAGTTGTTGATAAAGTATTGTTCGCCAGCTAAACATACCCCCATTCTGCACATCGCCTGCATCCTGTGTCTACTTACTTATCCAAAGGCTCTCAAACTTCACGAATCAAATCCAAGACCTTCAGGCATGATCTGTGTCTTCCAGAGACATGAGTTATTGATACGGTGCTGCACTAGAGTTTGTTACCAATAGCTTTCTTCACTTTCATGTGCGGTGAAGTTAACACTATATCGTTCTTACCCTCAGGTTACACCGGGCTGTTGTAACCTTTACCGGTGCCCTAATTATAACTTCCTTGAGGGTCAAACTGGGTGTTTAGGTTAAGGTTTGAACAACGGATCAACATCATGGCACAAGGGTAGTAACCCACAAGTGCTGCGTTCTACTTCTAACTCATGTCTGAGTCCGAAGAATCTCAGCACAGTGCACGAACTCCGTAGCACCGGCGAGGATCTTAAAATACTTTGTGAAGATTTTCAACTCCAAATTTTCCCGCGCAGCACCTTTAGGCAAATCTTTTTGATTTCCAAGAGATTTTTTCACGCGCGCAGCAATACACACAGGCGTCCGATCTTACTACCCAGAGACCAGGAAAAAATTACTAGAAGTGCATGTGAAAAAATCCTATCCTTCATCGGGGCAAGAACTCGAAACCTCCAGCACTCGAGGCAGACGCAATGCCTCGAGACGACGCAGGCCCTTTTGGCTATATTGGATCTGCCTAGTTGGTCTGGTGACCAGATTTAGATTTTTAAATCTCAGAATCGTATGGTGCATATTTAGGTGTCAGCACGGAGGAGAAAACGAGTTAGTTAACGCTGTGCCTCATTGAAACCGAACTGCCCAGGAATGAATGTAAAAAGAAGAAGAAGAAGAAGAAGAAGCAGAAGAGAGAGAGAGAGAGAGAGGGAGAGAGAGAGAGAGAGAGAGAGAGAGAGAGAGAGAGAGAGAGAGGGTTGTCCTATCCTTTATCTGAGCTTAGATGGCAAAGGCGTTGGAACCTAGGGGCGCCTTGATGCCCCTGCTTTTGTAAGCGGACTAACCCCCCCCCCCCCCACCGCTCCAGCCCAATAATAATTCTTAGGGGACTGAACCACAAACCCCTTTGAAAATTTAAAAAGAGCTAAGTGAGAGGCCTAACCATTTGTAGACGTTCTATTTTTATATATATATATTTTTTTTTAAATTTCATATCATTTCATATATATTATTGTATTTGATTAGCACTCGGCACATAACAGTAGTAATGATAAAAGCCTTTATTAAATGCACAGTAATAATAATAATAATAATGTCTGAATTATAAATCTGCTTAAATACCCCTCAAGCAACGAACATCTAGTATCATATATCAAGCAGAACATAATGAAAAAATTTTAAAATCGCTTAATCATGATTTCCAGTTATTCTAATTGACAATTCCTTCTCATTTTGAAAACCATTTGTTCGTGATGTACTACGCAGGATTATTTTGACATTTATCATACTGCATAACGTTTTTTTGTTTTGTTTTTGTTTTAACTTCTGTAATTAGTCTCTTGTCTGATGTTATCCATAGATAATCTGATTTTGATTTGGTGGACTCATTTCAAAAGAAGCTCCCCATTAACCACTGTTGTACCATTAGCGAATGTTCCTGTTTCTTTCTTTCTTTCTTTCTTTCTTTCTTTCTTTCTTTCTTTCTTTCTTTCTTTCTTTCTTTCTTTCTTTCTTTCTTTCTTTCTTTCTTTCTTTCTTTCTTTCTTTCTTTCTTTCTTTCTTTCTTTCTTTCTTTCTTTCTTTCTTTCTTTCTTTCCTTTCTTTCTTTCTTTCTTTCCTTTCTTTCTTTCTTTCTTTCTTTCTTTCTTTCTTTCTTTTCTTTCTTTTCTTTCTTTTTCTTTCTTTCTTTCTTTCTTTCTTTCTTTCTTTCTTTCTTTCTTTCTTTCTTTCTTCTTTCTTTCTTTCTTTCTTTCTTTCTTTCTTTCTTCTTTTCTTTCTTTCTGTCTGTCTGTCTGTCTGTCTGTCTGTCTGTCTGTCTGTCTGTCTGTCTGTCTGTCTGTCTGTCTGTCTGTCTGTCTGTCTGTCTGTCTGTCTGTCTGTCTGTCTGTCTGTCTGTCTGTCTGTCTGTCTGTCTGTCTGTCTGTCTTTCTTTCTTTCTTTTTCTTTCGTTTTTCTTTTTTCTTTCTTTCTTTCTTTCTTTCTTTCTTTTTTTCTTTCTTTCTTTCTTTCTTTCTTTCTTTCTTTCTTTCTTTCTTTTTCTTTCTTTCTTTCTTTTCTTTCTTTCTTTCTTTCTTTCTTTCTTTCTTTCTTTCTTTCTTTCTTTCTTTCTTTCTTTCTTTCTTTCTTTCCGAAACACTGCAAGATTAGTACTGCATCTTTCATACAGCCTGATTTCAAAATTCTTCATTTACTTGCACAATTTATACACAGTAACATTGCCTTATATAATTAGACTACAGTCATTTTTATATACTTTATTTTTGTTTCCTTAACAAATAAAAGTTTGGTGAGGTGGTGGGGGGGGGGGTTGTGGGGGGGGGGGTAGAAAACAAGGGGGCGGGAGTTCTTGGTGAAGTCGATGGCGACGTGTACATGTTACATTTGTAAGCATCCCCTAATTAAACTTTCCAGTACCAAAGCCGGCTTGTCATTACAGTTTAATCCCCGTGTGGGTTCTGAGGTCCCATTGTGGGGGTAAACTAAAATAGACCCACTGCCTCCCCAACAAACAAGCATGTCTTAGGAATCGACTAACTGGGGACATCCTTCGAAGTCGGAGTGCATCTCTGGTGTATCGTCCGAAAGAGGAAGATGCGGCTGGGTTGCTGTAGCACAGGCACAACCTAATTACGTCACTCTGACGAACGGAAATATGAAGAAGAACTACGCCAAACCAGTGTTGCCACTTTGGATCTTTTATATCCAAATTTAGATCTTTTTCATTGCATTTAGATCCTATTTTTGACGTTTAGATCGTAAATATTTTTTCTAGAGGCTTTTCATATAGAGTTAGATATTTTATAGATTATTTTTTCTTTCATTGTCAATTTAATAATTACTGTGTAAAATATTTACTACAGTATTTTTGTTTTGGTCTGGCACGCACATTGTGACAACTGCCATTACTTGAACTTTGAACTCTCACTGGGGTCAACGCACAAATAACTGGTAGCCCCGGTATTGGTTAATAAAAACGCGCGTAAATCATACTAACTTTGTTTCAACCGTATCCTCACTGTGCTGACTTTGCGTTTCTTTTTTCATGTGATTAAAAAAATAATAATTGCTCACCTTCTTATGAGGCTTTCACTTTGAAAAAACCTTTCAAAGTGCCAAAAGTAAAGTATGAGCAAAAAATTTGGAAAGAGTGGTTGCATGATGACAAAATTAAAAACTGGGGATATCACCAAAGCTTGTTGTAAGTACTGCAAGTGTGAAATTAAAGCGAAAATACAAAACTCAAAGAGTCATGCAGAGACTAAAAAAGAATAAAACTGCAGTTTCCTTTAAAGATATTACACCACTGACATCTGTTTTCAGAACTATACTGATAAATGAATCATCAAAAGTTGAAGTATCAGTCGCAATGTTTTTAATTTGTCACTGCGCAATTTCAAACTGTGACCATGTGATTGATTTGTAAATAATCTTGGACTAGTTCAATTTGAAAAGTGTGATGTAGAAAGTATAGTTTAGGAACTGAAGGATCTTTTAATCAGCAAACAGTTAGGCTTGAAGAATTTTTATGTAATTGATACTGATGATGCCTCAGTGATGGTTGGTATAAACAATGGCGTTTATGCCAAGTTGAAGGAAGCTAACCCATCGTTAATACTTATAAAATGTATGTGTCATTCATTGCAGCTAGCATTATCACATGCTTCATCTAAATATTTACCAAGGAATTTGGAATACCTTATTGGTGAAACACTTTACTGGTTTTCCAAATCATTTGTCAGACAACAGCAATACTATACATTATATACAGCCTTGAAATAAAGTTAGCTGAATGGACAAACAAAACAGAAACTAAAGCATTTTGGAGTGAAGTGAGACAATTTAAAGATGCCTCATCAAACAGTCCATTCTGTAAGCTCTTTAAAGTGCCATGTCTGCCATGATACTACCCCACTCAAATGCTGACGTAGAAAGAGTTTTCAGTGCTAGGAATTATATCAAATCTAACCTAAAAAACAGGATGAAATTTGACCTCTTGAATGCTATCGGGCCATTAAAATTCGGCCTGATGAGACTAGAGAAATAAGCCTACTGTTCCACTTGTAAAGAAATTTGAACAGCTAAAGCACACCAGGGTCATTTTGGTTCTGAAGCTTCAACTTCATTATCCAAGCTACGTTTATCATGTGGATCTTGTGAGGCAGACATCAATGAAGGTGAGGACATGATTATGTAGTAAGTCATAACAAAAGCTATGTAATTTTTGACTTTTTCAATTTGGATGTTTTTCTAGATCTTTTCCACGCAGATTTAGATCTTTTTAGATATTTTTTGACAACGTTTTGGATATTTTTAGTCAAAGAAAAGTGGCAACACTGCGCCAAACCTGTCAGTCTGCAAGATCGGGCTCTAAGTGAAAGCTGCCGTTTGATTACATTGCATTCGGTGCAGTCTGCGTCGTCTGCTCCGGATTTACCAATGAGTGTGTGTGTGTGTGTGTGTGTGTGTGCGTGCGTGCGTGAGTGTGTGTGTGCGTGCGTGTGTGTGTTGTGTGTGTGTGTTAAGCGGTCTTAAGCTCTGATAGTCGGAGGTCGTCACTAACGCTGGGAGCTCATGCTTTGTGCGACACGATGGAAGGTGGTCAGCTGCTCTGATGTCATGGCGTAGAGAGGTATCAGCACACGAATAATAGATGCAGCCCTCATCATCATCATCAATTTCCACTGCCGTTATGGTTATGGTTACTCCCTATCAATGTAGAAGTTTATTAATGTTGTCAGTCCATCCTCTTCTATGTCGACCTCTTGGTTTGACTCAAGATCATTCATGTGTAGCGCCTGCCTTGGTGGTTGTTCTGACTGCATTCTTACTAAATAAACTAATCATTAAATTTTCTCATTGTCAGAGATTTTGCTGTATGGGATTGTTACTACGGTCTGTCTGGTAATATTATTTCTAACTTTGTCTCTGATGGTTAAAGTTGGCGGCTTTTCTCCAGCATCATATTTCACAGGTGGTAATTTTAAGTAGGTTAGACTGACAATGTCCAATAGGTACTGTTAGAGATGGCCACATTTAGAAAAGCGTCACCGCCTAATCCAGCTGGCAAACCTTTTATCATGACAGCAAAGTAAACATTTTAAATAATGAAATAGGAACACAATTAACGGGGTCATTATTATTGCCAAAAATAAAGTATTTCGCAACCCAGTCTATCTAGCACAACGTCCTGCCATGACCTTTGCACTATGACCTTTCCTGCCTACCATGGAGGCTATTATTAGTGGGGGATTCGCGCAGTAAGGCACGTTCGCTCTGCATTGGTCAGATGGAGCCGGCTAATTAAATATCTTTCCCGCAACGTTGAAAGTCTGGCATTCTCCTCTTGGTCGATCTGTTGCTTTTTAATTATAGTATGTGTGAACGTTACAAATTAAGAAGAGTTTGAAGGTAACCGAGATGTAGTTTTGAGAAGAATTTTGCGAATACTTTGGACTGCCAGAATAACCATTATCACATGCCTGAATGTGGATAATAAAAACACTAGAAAATATAGTGACGACTGGAATGATCACTAATGGAAGAGGCAGATGCAGACCAAGAGAAACAACGGGGATGGCTTATGACAGCGGCATGGAGGCATATTATCAGGGAAATTGATCTAAAACTGTCTCTCTGTCTAATTTTTTAAGTTCTTTTTATTATTATTATTTTTTTTAAACCATTACTGTTGTTATTATTAATAATAAATATGAAATGAGGTACGAATAAATAACCGTATGCAAGGAATAGAGTGGAAGGGCAGAATGTTAGACAGGCTGCGTGCCCCACACCTTTTTAAAAATTGTTTTGTATCTATCTATCTATCTATCTATCTATCTATCTATCTATCTAATCTATCTATCTATCTATCTATCTATCTATCTATCTATCTATCTATCTATCTATCTATCTATCTATCTATCTATCTATCTATCTATCTATCTATCTATCTATCTATCTATCTATCTATCTATCTATCTATCTATCTATCTATCTATCTATCTATCTATCTATCTATCTATCTATCTATCTATCTATCTATCTATCTATCTATCTATCTATCTATCTATCTATCTATCTATCTATCTATCTATCTATCTATCTATCTATCTATCTATCTATCTATCTATCTACTCTATCTATCTATCTATCTATCTATCTATCTATCTATCTATCTATCTATCTATCTATCTATCTATCTATCTATCTATCTATCTATCTATCTATCTATCTATCTATCTATCTATCTATCTATCTATCTATCTCTATCTATCTATCTATCTATCTATCTATCTATCTATCATCTATCTATCTATCTATCTATCTATCTATCTATCTATCTATCTATCTATCTATCTATCTATCTATCTATCTATCTATCTATCTATCTATCTATCTATCTATCTATCTATCTATCTATCTATCTATCTATCTATCTATCTATCTATCTATCTATCTATCTATCTATCTATCTATCTATCTATCTATCTATCTATCTATCTATCTACCTATCTATCTATCTACCTATCTATCTATCTACCTATCTACCTATCTACCTACCTACCTACCTACCTACCTACCTACCTACCTACCTACCTACCTACCTACCTACCTACCTACCTACCTACCTACCTACCTACCTACCTACCTACCTCTGTCTGTCTGTCTGTCTGTCTGTCTGTCTGTCTGTCTGTCTGTCTGTCTGTCTGTCTGTCTGTCTGTCTGTCTGTCTGTCTGTCTGTCTGTCTGTCTGTCTGTCTGTCTGTCTGTCCGTCCGTCCGTCCGTCCGTCCGTCCGTCCGTCCGTCCGTCCGTCCGTCCGTCCGTCCGTCCGTCCGTCCGTCCGTCCGCCCGCCCGCCCGCTCGTCCATCCGTCCGTCCGTCCGTCCGTCTCTATGTTTCTACCTATCCAATCTTCGACGTACCAGGTTTTGATTTCCGCAATAGGCTGTTAGAAAACATATTGTTCTGGCTGGCTTTCCGACAGGGGTACGAGGGTTGCACTGTGAAAGAGACTAGACTGGCAACGTAATATCCCCACAACAGCAGTGGGTTATCAAATCCACTGCAGCCAACCTTGATTACGAAGACGGCAAATGTGTGACTGTTTTGGTTTCAAATCTAAGAGTCTAAGCCAGAATATTGTACAAAACGGAAAGCTGGATAACATCAAGATGGAAATGAAGAGAATGAACATCAACATATTAGGAATTAGTGAAATGCGATGGCCAGGAGCAGGGGAAAAGTGTTCAGATCAGCACATAATTATTTACTCGGGTGGGAAGGAATATAGTAAGGGAGTTGGTATTATACTGGATCCAAAGAACTCAAAAACTGTTAAAGGATTTTGGACAATATCAGATAGAGTACTATTAGTAAAACTTCGCGGCAGACCGTTTGACATCAATTTAGAACAGATTTATGCCCCAACAGCAGATAGTTCAGAGGAAGATCTTGACGCATTTTATGACGAGTTAGACATGGCTGTTGATCAATGCAAAAATTGTGAAGTAACACTAACGCTGGGAGCTCATGCTTTGTGCGACACGATGGAAGGTGGTCAGCTGCTCTGATGTCATGGCGTAGAAAGGTATCAGCACACGAATAATAGATGCAGCCCTCATCATCATCATCAATTTCCACTGCCGTTATGGTTATGGTTACTCCCTATCAATGTAGAAGTTTATTAATGTTGTCAGTCCATCCTCTTCTATGTCGACCTCTTGGTTTGACTCAAGATCATTCATGTGTAGCGCCTGCCTTGGTGGTTGTTCTGACTGCATTCTTACTAAATAAACTAATCATTCAATTTTCTCATTGTCAGAGAATTCACTGTATGGGATTGTTCCTACGATCTGTCTGGTAATATTATTTCTAACTTTGTCTCTGATGGTTAAAGTTGGCGGCTTTTCTCCAGCATCATATTTCACAGGTGGTAATTTTAAGTAGATTAGACTGACAATTTCCAATAGGTACTGTCAGAGATGGCCACATTTAGAAAAGCGTCACCGCCTAATCCAGCTGGCAAACCTTTTATCATGACAGCGAAGTAAACATTTTAAATAATGAAATAGGAACACAATTAACGGGGTCATTATTATTGCCAAAAATAAAGTATTTCGCAACCCAGTCTATCTAGCACAACGTCCTGCCATGACCTTTGCACTATGACCTTTCCGCCTGCCTAGCCATGGAGGCTATTATTAGTGGGGGGGATTCGCGCAGTAAGGCACGTTCGCTCTGCATTGGTCAGATGGAGCCGGCTAATTGAATATCTTTCCCGCAACGTTGAAAGTCTGGCATTCTCCTCTTGGTCGATCTGTTGCTTTTTAATTATAGTATGTGTGAACGTTACAAATTAAGAAGAGTTTGAAGGTAACCGAGATGTAGTTTTGAGAAGAATTTTGCGAATACTTTGGACTGCCAGAATAACCATTATCACATGCCTGAATGTGGATAATAAAAACACTAGAAAATATAGTGACGACTGGAATGATCACTAATGGAAGAGGCAGATGCAGACCAAGAGAAACAACGGGGATGGCTTATGACAATATCATGGAGGCATATTATCAGGGAAATTGATCTAAAACTGTCTCTCTGTCTAATCTTTTAAGTTCTTTTTATTATTATTATTATTATTTTTTACTATTACTGTCATTCATGTGTAGCGCCTGCCTTGGTGGTTGTTCTGACTGCATTCTTACTAAATAAACTAATCATTCAATTTTCTCATTGTCAGAGAATTCACTGTATGGGATTGTTCCTACGATCTGTCTGGTAATATTAATTTCTAACTTTGCCACCCCCACCTTGTCTCTGATGGTTTAAAGTTGGCGGCTTTTCTCCAGCATCCATATTTCGACAGGTGGGAATTTTTAAGTAGATTAGACTGACAATGTCCAATAGGTACTGTCAGAGATGGCCACATTTAGAAAAGCGTCACCGCCTAATCAGCCCGGCAAACCTTTTATTCATGACAGCGAAGTAAACACTTTAAATAATGAAATAGGAACACAATTAACCGGGTCATTATTATTGCCAAAAATAAAGTATTTCGCAACCCAGTCTATCTAGCACAACGTCCTGCCATGACCTTTGCACTATGGACCTTTTCCTGCCTACTATGGAGGCTATTATTAGTGGGGGATTCGCCCGTAAAGGCACGTTCGCTCTGCATTGGTCAGATGGAGCGGCTAATTAAATATCTTTCCCGCCACGTTGAAAGTCTGGCATTCTCCTCTTGGTCGATCTGTTGCTTTTTAATTATAGGATGTGGAACTTACAAAAAAGAAGAGTGTGAAGGGAACCGAGATGTAGTTTTGAAAGAATTTTTCGAAAACTTTGAATGCCAAATAAACCTTATCACATGCCTGAATTGGGGGTAATAAAAACATAGAAAAAAATTTGTGCGACTGGAATGATCCTAATGGAAGAGGGAGTGCAGACCAAAAAACAACGGGATGGCTTATACAAAAATTTATGGGGGGATATTTCAGGGGAAAATTTACTAAAACCGTCTCTCTGTCTAATCTTTTTGTTCTTTTTTTTATTTTATTTTATTTTTTACATTTCGTCTTTATGGTAGGCCCCGCCTTGGGGGTTTTCTGACTGCATTCTTTCAATAAATAAACATTTTAATTTCCATTGTCAAAAGAT
>CAJHNH020005431.1:0-21514 GCA_905116865.2 Candidula unifasciata
CAAGCCGTTTCTGCAAGTTCTGATTCAGTTTGAGCAAGAGCTGGAGAAGAATACAAAACTTCTTATGGTGTCAGATCTGAATCGTTTGGAGCATTTCCAGGCCCAACCAGCATCCGATCAGCGTCTGGGCTAAGCCGTTTCTGCAAGTTCTGATTCAGTTTGAGCAAGAGCTGGAGAAGAATACAAAACTTCTTATAGTGTCAGATCTGAATCGTTTAGAGCATTTCCAGGCCCAACCAGCATCCGATCAGCGTCTGGCTAAGCCGTTTCTGCAAGTTCTGATTCAGTTTGAGCAAGAGCTTGAGAAGAATACAAAACTTCTTATGGTGAGATCAGATCTGAATCGTTTGAGCATTTCCAGGCAATACAAAACTTCTTATAGCGTAAGATCTGAATCGTTTGGAGCATTTCCAGGCCCAACCAGCATCCGATCAGCGTCTGGCTAAGCCGTTTCTGCAAGTTCTGATTCAGTTTGAGCAAGAGCTGGAGAAGAATACAAAACTTCTTATAGTGTCAGATCTGAATCGTTTAGAGCATTTTCCAGGGCCCAACCAGCATCCGATCAGCGTCTGGCTAAGCCGTTTCTGCAAGTTCTGATTCAGTTTGAGCAAGAGCTGGAGAAGAATACAAAACTTCTTATAGTGTCAGATCTGAATCGTTTGAGAGCATTTTCCAGGCCCAACCAGCATCCGATCAGCGTCTGGCTAAGCCGTTTCTGCAAGTTCTGATTCAGTTTGAGCAAGAGCTGGAGAAGAATACAAAACTTCTTATAGTGTCAGATCTGAATCGTTTAGAGCATTTCCAGGCCCAACCAGCATCCGATCAGCGTCTGGCTAAGCCGTTTCTGCAAGTTCTGATTCAGTTTTTGAGCAAGAGCTGGAGAAGAATACAAAACTTCTTATAGTGTCAGATCTGAATCGTTTAGAGCATTTCCAGGCCCAACCAGCATCCGATCAGCGTCTGGCTAAGCCGTTTCTGCAAGTTCTGATTCAGTTTGAGCAAGAGCTGGAGAAGAATACAAAACTTCTTATAGTTTCAGATCTGAATCGTTTGGAGCATTTCCAGGCCCAACCAGCATCCGATCAGCGTCTGGCTAAGCCGTTTCTGCAAGTTCTGATTCAGTTTGAGCAAGAGCTGGAGAAGAATACAAAACTTCTTATGGTGTCAGATCTGAATCGTTTAGAGCATTTCCAGGGCCAACCAGCATCCGATCAGCGTCTGGCTAAGCCGTTTCTGCAAGTTCTGATTCAGTTTGAGCAAGAGCTGGAGAAGAATACAAAACTTCTTATAGTGTCAGATCTGAATCGTTTTAGAGCATTTCCAGGCCCAACCAGCATCCGATCAGCGTCTGGCTAAGCCGTTTCTGCAAGTTCTGATTCAGTTTGAGCAAGAGCTGGAGAAGAATACAAAACTTCTTATAGTGTCAGATCTGAATCGTTTTAGAGCATTTCCAGGCCCAACCAGCATCCGATCAGCGTCTGGCTAAGCCGTTTCTGCAAGTTCTGATTCAGTTTGAGCAAGAGCTGGAGAAGAATACAAAACTTCTTATAGTGTCAGATCTGAATCTTTTAGAGCATTTCCAGGCCCAACCAGCATCCGATCAGCGTCTGGCTAAGCCGTTTCTGCAAGTTCTGATTCAGTTTGAGCAAGAGCTGGAGAAGAATACAAAACTTCTTATAGTGTCAGATCTGAATCGTTTAGAGCATTTCCAGGCCCAACCAGCATCCGATCAGCGTCTGGCTAAGCCGTTTCTGCAAGTTCTGATTCAGTTTGAGCAAGAGCTGGAGAAGAATACAAAACTTCTTATAGTGTCAGATCTGAATCGTTTAGAGCATTTCCAGGCCCAACCAGCATCCGATCAGCGTCTGGCTAAGCCGTTTCTGCAAGTTCTGATTCAGTTTGAGCAAGAGCTGGAGAAGAATACAAAACTTCTTATAGTGTCAGATCTGAATCGTTTAGAGCATTTCCAGGCCCAACCAGCATCCGATCAGCGTCTGGCTAAGCCGTTTCTGCAAGTTCTGATTCAGTTTGAGCAAGAGCTGGAGAAGAATACAAAACTTCTTATAGTGTCAGATCTGAATCGTTTGAGAGCATTTCCAGGCCCAACCAGCATCCGATCAGCGTCTGGCTAAGCCGTTTCTGCAAGTTCTGATTCAGTTTGAGCAAGAGCTGGAGAAGAATACAAAACTTCTTATAGTGTCAGATCTGAATCGTTTAGAGCATTTCCAGGCCCAACCAGCATCCGATCAGCGTCTGGCTAAGCCGTTTCTGCAAGTTCTGATTCAGTTTGAGCAAGAGCTGGAGAAGAATACAAAACGTTTCTCTTATAGTGTCAGATCTGAATCGTTTAGAGCATTTCCAGGCCCAACCAGCATCCGATCAGCGTCTGGCTAAGCCGTTTCTGCAAGTTCTGATTCAGTTTGAGCAAGAGCTGGAGAAGAATACAAAACTTCTTATGGTGTGACAGATCTGAATCGTTTAGAGCATTTCCAGGCCCAACCAGCATCCGATCAGCGTCTGGCTAAGCCGTTTCTGCAAGTTCTGATTCAGTTTGAGCAAGAGCTGGAGAAGAATACAAAACTTCTTATGGTGTCAGATCTGAATCGTTTAGAGCATTTCCAGGCCCAACCAGCATCCGATCAGCGTCTGGCTAAGCCGTTTCTGCAAGTTCTGATTCAGTTTGAGCAAGAGCTGGAGAAGAATACAAAACTTCTTCTTATAGTGTCAGATCTGAATCGTTTAGAGCATTTCCAGGCCCAACCAGCATCCGATCAGCGTCTGGCTAAGCCGTTTCTGCAAGTTCTGATTCAGTTTGAGCAAGAGCTGGAGAAGAATACAAAACTTTTATAGTGTCAGATCTGAATCGTTTGGAGCATTTCCAGGCCCAACCAGCATCCGATCAGCGTCTGGCTAAGCCGTTTCTGCAAGTGCAAGTTCTGATTCAGTTTTGAGCAAGAGCTGGAGAAGAATACAAAACTTCTTATAGTGTGTCAGATCTGAATCGTTTTAGAGCATTTCCAGGCCCAACCAGCATCCGATCAGCGTCTGGCTAAGCCGTTTCTGCAAGTTCTGATTCAGTTTGAGCAAGAGCTGGAGAAGAATACAAAACTTCTTATGGTGTCAGATCTGAATCGTTTGGAGCATTTCCAGGCCCAACCAGCATCCGATCAGCGTCTGGCTAAGCCGTTTCTGCAAGTTCTGATTCAGTTTGAGCAAGAGCTGGAGAAGAATACAAAACTTCTTATAGTGTCAGATCTGAATCGTTTAGAGCATTTCCAGGCCCAACCAGCATCCGATCAGCGTCTGGCTAAGCCGTTTCTGCAAGTTCTGATTCAGTTTGAGCAAGAGCTGGAGAAGAATACAAAACTTCTTATAGTGTCAGATCTGAATCGTTTAGAGCATTTCCAGGCCCAACCAGCATCCGATCAGCGTCTGGCTAAGCCGTTTCTGCAAGTTCTGATTCAGTTTGAGCAAGAGCTGGAGAAGAATACAAAACTTCTTATAGTGTCAGATCTGAATCGTTTAGAGCATTTCCAGGCCCAACCAGCATCCGATCAGCGTCTGGCTAAGCCGTTTCTGCAAGTTCTGATTCAGTTTGAGCAAGAGCTGGAGAAGAATACAAAACTTCTTATAGTGTCAGATCTGAATCGTTTAGAGCATTTCAGGCCCAACCAGCATCCGATCAGCGTCTGGCTAAGCGTTTCTGCAAGTTCTGATTCAGTTTGAGCAAGAGCTGGAGAAGAATACAAAACTTCTTATAGTGTCAGATCTGAATCGTTTAGAGAGCATTTCCAGCCCAACCAGCATCCGATCAGCGTCTGGCTAAGCCGTTTCTGCAAGTTCTGATTCAGTTTGAGCAAGAGCTGGAGAAGAATACAAAACTTCTTATGGTGACAGATCTGAATCTTTTAGAGCATTTCCAGGCCCAACCAGCATCTGATCAGCGTCTGGCTAAGCATTTCTGCAGTTCTGATTCAGTTTGAGCAAGAGCATCCGATCAGCTTCTTATGGTCTAATCTGAATCGTTTAGAGCATTTGCAAGTTCAGCATCCGATCAGTCTTGAGCAAGAGTTCTGATCAGTTTGAGCAAGAAGAATACAAAACTTTCTTATAGTGTCAGATCTGAATCGTTTAGAGCATTTCCAGGCCCAACCAGCATCCGATCAGCGTCTGGCTAAGCCGTTTCTGCAAGTTCTGATTCAGTTTGAGCAAGAGCTGGAGAAGAATACAAAACTTCTTATAGTGTCAGATCTGAATCGTTTGGAGCATTTCCAGGCCCAACCAGCATCCGATCAGCGTCTGGCTAAGCCGTTTCTGCAAGTTCTGATTCAGTTTGAGCAAGAGCTGGAGAAGAATACAAAACTTCTTATAGTGTCAGATCTGAATCGTTTAGAGCATTTCCAGGCCCAACCAGCATCCGATCAGCGTCTGGCTAAGCCGTTTCTGCAAGTTCTGATTCAGTTTGAGCAAGAGCTGGGAAGAATACAAAACTTCTTATAGTGTCAGATCTGAATCGTTTAGAGCATTTCCAGGCCCAACCAGCATCCGATCAGCGTCTGGCTAAGCCGTTTCTGCAAGTTCTGATTCAGTTTGAGCAAGAGTTTGGGAAGAATACAAAACTTCTTATGGTGTCAGATCTGAATCTTTTAGAGCATTTCCAGGCCCAACCAGCATCCGATCAGCGTCTGGCTAAGCCGTTTCTGCAAGTTCTGATTCAGTTTGAGCAAGAGCTGGAGAAGAATACAAAACTTCTTATAGTGTCAGATCTGAATCGTTTAGAGCATTTCCAGGCCCAACCAGCATCCGATCAGCGTCTGGCTAAGCCGTTTCTGCAAGTTCTGATTCAGTTTGAGCAAGAGCTGGAGAAGAATACAAAACTTCTTATAGTGTCAGATCTGAATCGTTTGGAGCATTTCCAGGCCCAACCAGCATCCGATCAGCGTCTGGCTAAGCCGTTTCTGCAAGTTCTGATTCAGTTTGAGCAAGAGCTGGAGAAGAATACAAAACTTCTTATGGTGTCAGATCTGAATCGTTTTAGAGCATTTCCAGGCCCAACCAGCATCCGATCAGCGTCTGGCTAAGCCGTTTCTGCAAGTTCTGATTCAGTTTGAGCAAGAGCTGAAGAGAAGAATACAAAACTTCTTATAGTGTCAGATCTGAATCGTTTTGGAGCATTTCCAGGCCCAACCAGCATCCGATCAGCGTCTGGCTAAGCCGTTTCTGCAAGTTCTGATTCAGTTTGAGCAAGAGCTGGAGAAGAATACAAAACTTCTTATAGTGTCAGATCTGAATCGTTTAGAGCATTTCCAGGCCCAACCAGCATCCGATCAGCGTCTGGCTAAGCCGTTTCTGCAAGTTCTGATTCAGTTTGAGCAAGAGCTGGAGAAGAATACAAAACTTCTTATGGTGTCAGATCTGAATCGTTTAGAGCATTTTCCAGGCCCAACCAGCATCCGATCAGCGTCTGGCTAAGCCGTTTCTGCAAGTTCTGATTCAGTTTGAGCAAGAGTTTGAGGAAGAATACAAAACTTCTTATGGTGTCAGATCTGAATCGTTTTAGAGCATTTCCAGGCCCAACCAGCATCCGATCAGCGTCTGGCTAAGCCGTTTCTGCAAGTTCTGATTCAGTTTGAGCAAGCTTTGGAAGAATACAAAACTTCTTATAGTGTCAGATCTGAATCGTTTAGAGCATTTCCAGGCCAGGCCCAACCAGCATCCGATCAGCGTCTGGCTAAGCGTTTCTGCAAGTTCTGATTCAGTTTGAGCAAGAGCTGGAGAAGAATACAAAACTTCTTATATGGTGTCAGATCTGAATCGTTTAGAGCATTTCCAGGCCCAACCAGCATCCGATCAGCGTCTGGCTAAGCCGTTTCTGCAAGTTCTGATTCAGTTTGAGCAAGAGCTGGAGAAGAACAAAAACAAATAGTTCAGATCTATAGTGAAGATCTGAATCGTTTGCTAAGCATTTTGCAAGTTCAGTTCTGATTCAACCAGCATCCGATCAGCGTCTGGCTAGAGCAAGCCCAACCAGCGTTTTGCTGCAAGTTCTGATTCAGTTTGAGCAAGAGCTGGAGAAGAATACAAAACTTCTTATAGTGTCAGATCTGAATCGTTTAGAGCATTTTCCAGGCCCAACCAGCATCCGATCAGCGTCTGGCTAAGCCGTTTCTGCAAGTTCTGATTCAGTTTGAGCAAGAGCTGGAGAAGAATATACAAAACTTCTTATAGTGTCAGATCTGAATCGTTTGGAGCATTTCCAGGCCCAACCAGCATCCGATCAGCGTCTGGCTAAGCCGTTTCTGCAAGTTCTGATTCAGTTTGAGCAAGAGCTGGAGAAGAATACAAAACTTCTTATGGTGTCAGATCTGAATCGTTTGAGCAGCATTTCCAGGCCCAACCAGCATCCGATCAGCGTCTGGCTAAGCCGTTTCTGCAAGTTCTGATTCAGTTTGAGCAAGAGCTGGAGAAGAATACAAAACTTCTTATAGTGTCAGATCTGAATCGTTTTTAGAGCATTTCCAGGCCCAACCAGCATCCGATCAGCGTCTGGCTGGCTAAGCCGTTTCTGCAAGTTCTGATTCAGTTTGAGCAAGAGCTGGAGAAGAATACAAAACTTCTTATAGTGTCAGATCTGAATCGTTTAGAGCATTTCCAGGCCCAACCAGCATCCGATCAGCGTCTGGCTAAGTTTTTCTGCAAGTTCTGATTCAGTTTGAGCAAGAGCTGGAGAAGAATACAAAACTTCTTATAGTGTCAGATCTGAATCGTTTAGAGCATTTCCAGGCCCAACCAGCATCCGATCAGCGTCTGGCTAAGCCGTTTCTGCAAGTTCTGATTCAGTTTGAGCAAGAGCTGGAGAAGAATACAAAACTTCTTATCTTATGGTGTCAGATCTGAATCGTTTAGAGCATTTCCAGGCCCAACCAGCATCCGATCAGCGTCTGGCTAAGCCGTTTCTGCAAGTTCTGATTCAGTTTGAGCAAGAGCTGGAGAAGAATACAAAACTTCTTATAGTGTCAGATCTGAATCGTTTAGAGCATTTCCAGGCCCAACCAGCATCCGATCAGCGTCTAAGCCGCTAAGCCGTTTCTGCAAGTTCTGATTCAGTTTGAGCAAGAGCTGGAGAAGAATACAAAACTTCTTATAGTGTCAGATCTGAATCGTTTAGGAGCATTTTCAGGCCCAACCAGCATCCGATCAGCGTCTGGCTAAGCCGTTTCTGCAAGTTCTGATTCAGTTTGAGCAAGAGCTGGAGAAGAATAAAAAAACTTCTTATGTGTCAGATCTGAATCGTTTGGAGCATTTCCAGGCCCAACCAGCATCCGATCAGCGTCTGGCTAAGCCGTTTCTGCAAGTTCTGATTCAGTTTGAGCAAGAGCTGGAGAAGAATACAAAACTTCTTATAGTGTCAGATCTGAATCGTTTGGAGCATTTCCAGGCCCAACCAGCATCCGATCAGCGTCTGGCTAAGCCGTTTCTGCAAGTTCTGATTCAGTTTGAGCAAGAGCTGGAGAAGAATACAAAACTTCTTATAGTGTCAGATCTGAATCGTTTGGAGCATTTTCCAGGCCCAACCAGCATCCGATCATCCGATCAGCGTCTGGCTAAGCCGTTTCTGCAAGTTCTGATTCAGTTTGAGCAAAGAGCTGGAGAAGAATACAAAACTTCTTATAGTGTCAGATCTGAATCGTTTGGAGCATTTCCAGGCCCAACCAGCATCCGATCAGCGTCTGGCTAAGCCGTTTCTGCAAGTTCTGATTCAGTTTGAGCAAGAGCTGGAGAAGAATACAAAACTTCTTATAGTGTCAGATCTGAATCGTTTGAGAGCATTTCCAGCCCAACCAGCATCCGATCAGCGTCTGGCTAAGCCGTTTCTGCAAGTTTCTGATTCAGTTTGAGCAAGAAGAGCTGGAAGAATACAAAACTTCTTATAGTGTCAGATCTGAATCGTTTAGAGCATTTCCAGGCCCAACCAGCATCCGATCAGCGTCTGGCTAAGCCGTTTCTGCAAGTTCTGATTCAGTTTGAGCAAGAGCTGGAGAAGAATACAAAACTTCTTATAGTGTCAGATCTGAATCGTTAGAGAGCATTTCCAGGCCCAACCAGCATCCGATCAGCGTCTGGCTAAGCCGTTTCTGCAAGTTCTGATTCAGTTTGAGCAAGAGCTGGAGAAGAATACAAAACTTCTTATAGTGTCAGATCTGAATCGTTTGGAGCATTTCCAGGCCCAACCAGCATCCGATCAGCGTCTGGCTAAGCCGTTTCTGCAAGTTCTGATTCAGTTTGAGCAAGAGCTGGAGAAGAATACAAAACTTCTTATGGTGTCAGATCTGAATCGTTTGAGAGCATTTCCAGGCCCAACCAGCATCCGATCAGCGTCTGGCTAAGCCGTTTCTGCAAGTTCTGATTCAGTTTGAGCAAGAGCTGGAGAAGAATAAAAAACTTCTTATAGTGTCAGATCTGAATCGTTTGGAGCATTTTCCAGGCCCAACCAGCATCCGATCAGCGTCTGGCTAAGCCGTTTCTGCAAGTTCTGATTCAGTTTGAGCAAGAGCTGGAGAAGAATACAAAACTTCTTATAGTGTCAGATCTGAATCGTTTGGAGCATTTTCAGGGCCCAACCAGCATCCGATCAGCGTCTGGCTAAGCCGTTTCTGCAAGTTCTGATTCAGTTTGAGCAAGAGCTGGAGAAGAATACAAAACTTCTTATGGTGTGTCAGATCTGAATCGTTTAGAGCATTTCCAGGCCAACCAGCATCCGATCAGCGTCTGGCTAAGCCGTTTCTGCAAGTTCTGATTCAGTTTGAGCAAGAGCTGGAGAAGAATACAAAACTTCTTATAGTGTCAGATCTGAATCGTTTAGAGCATTTCCAGGCCCAACCAGCATCCGATCAGCGTCTGGCTAAGCCGTTTCTGCAAGTTCTGATTCAGTTTGAGCAAGAGCTGGAGAAGAATACAAAACTTCTTATAGTGTCAGATCTGAATCGTTTTAGAGCATTTCCAGGCCCAACCAGCATCCGATCAGCGTCTGGCTAAGCCGTTTCTGCAAGTTCTGATTCAGTTTGAGCAAGAGCTGGAGAAGAATACAAAACTTCTTTATAGTGTCAGATCTGAATCGTTTGAGAGCATTTCCAGGCCCAACCAGCATCCGATCAGCGTCTGGCTAAGCCGTTTCTGCAAGTTCTGATTCAGTTTGAGCAAGAGCTGGAGAAGAATACAAAACTTCTTATAGTGTCAGATCTGAATCGTTTGAGAGCATTTCCAGGCCCAACCAGCATCCGATCAGCGTCTGGCTAAGCCGTTTCTGCAAGTTCTGATTCAGTTTGAGCAAGAGCTGGAGAAGAATACAAAACTTCTTATAGTGTCAGATCTGAATCGTTTTAGAGCATTTCCAGGCCCAACCAGCATCCGATCAGCGTCTGGCTAAGCCGTTTCTGCAAGTTCTGATTCAGTTTGAGCAAGAGCTGGAGAAGAATACAAAACTTCTTATAGTGTCAGATCTGAATCGTTTAGAGCATTTCCAGGCCCAACCAGCATCCGATCAGCGTCTGGCTAAGCCGTTTCTGCAAGTTCTGATTCAGTTTGAGCAAGAGCTGGAGAAGAATACAAAACTTCTTATAGTGTCAGATCTGAATCGTTTGGAGCATTTCCAGGCCCAACCAGCATCCGATCAGCGTCTGGCTAAGCCGTTTCTGCAAGTTCTGATTCAGTTTGAGCAAGAGCTGGAGAAGAATACAAAACTTCTTCTTATAGTGTCAGATCTGAATCGTTGGAGAGCATTTCCAGGCCCAACCAGCATCCGATCAGCGTCTGGCTAAGCCGTTTCTGCAAGTTCTGATTCAGTTTGAGCAAGAGCTGGAGAAGAATACAAAACTTCTTATGGTGTCAGATCTGAATCGTTTTGGAGCATTTCCAGGCCCAACCAGCATCCGATCAGCGTCTGGCTAAGCCGTTTCTGCAAGTTCTGATTCAGTTTGAGCAAGAGCTGGAGAAGAATACAAAACTTCTTATAGTGTCAGATCTGAATCGTTTAGAGCATTTCCAGGCCCAACCAGCATCCGATCAGCGTCTGGCTAAGCCGTTTCTGCAAGTTCTGATTCAGTTTGAGCAAGAGCTGGAGAAGAATACAAAACTTCTTATAGGTGTCAGATCTGAATCGTTTTAGAGCATTTCCAGGCCCAACCAGCATCCGATCAGCGTCTGGCTAAGCCGTTTCTGCAAGTTCTGATTCAGTTTGAGCAAGAGCTGGAGAAGAATACAAAACTTCTTATGGTGTCAGATCTGAATCGTTTAGAGCATTTCCAGGCCCAACCAGCATCCGATCAGCGTCTGGCTAAGCCGTTTCTGCAAGTTCTGATTCAGTTTGAGCAAGAGCTGGAGAAGAATACAAAACTTCTTATAGTGTCAGATCTGAATCGTTTAGAGCATTTCCAGGCCCAACCAGCATCCGATCAGCGTCTGGCTAAGCCGTTTCTGCAAGTTCTGATTCAGTTTGAGCAAGAGCATCCGATCAGCGTCTGGGCAAGGAGAAGAATACAAAAACTTCTTATAGCGTCAGATCTGAATCGTTTAGAGCATTTCCAGGCCCAACCAGCATCCGATCAGCGTCTGGCTAAGCCGTTTCTGCAAGTTCTGATTCAGTTTGAGCAAGAGCTGGAGAAGAATACAAAACTTCTTATAGTGTCAGATCTGAATCGTTTAGAGCATTTCCAGGCCCAACCAGCATCCGATCAGCGTCTGGCTAAGCCGTTTCTGCAAGTTCTGATTCAGTTTGAGCAAGAGCTGGAGAAGAATACAAAACTTCTTATAGTGTCAGATCTGAATCGTTTAGAGCATTTCCAGGCCAACCAGCATCCGATCAGCGTCTGGCTAAGCCGTTTCTGCAAGTTCTGATTCAGTTTGAGCAAGAGCTGGAGAAGAATACAAAACTTCTTATGGTGTCAGATCTGAATCGTTTAGAGCATTTCCAGGCCCAACCAGCATCCGATCAGCGTCTGGCTAAGCCGTTTCTGCAAGTTCTGATTCAGTTTGAGCAAGAGCTGGAGAAGAATACAAAACTTCTTATAGTGTCAGATCTGAATCGTTTAGAGCATTTCCAGGCCCAACCAGCATCCGATCAGCGTCTGGCTAAGCCGTTTCTGCAAGTTCTGATTCAGTTTGAGCAAGAGCTGGAGAAGAATACAAAACTTCTTATAGTGTCAGATCTGAATCGTTTGGAGCATTTCCAGGCCCAACCAGCATCCGATCAGCGTCTGGCTAAGCCGTTTCTGCAAGTTCTGATTCAGTTTGAGCAAGAGCTGGAGAAGAATACAAAACTTCTTATAGTGTCAGATCTGAATCGTTTAGAGCATTTCCAGGCCCAACCAGCATCCGATCAGCGTCTGGCTAAGCCGTTTCTGCAAGTTCTGATTCAGTTTGAGCAAGAGCTGGAGAAGAATACAAAACTTCTTATAGTGTCAGATCTGAATCGTTTAGAGCATTTCCAGGCCCAACCAGCATCCGATCAGCGTCTGGCTAAGCCGTTTCTGCAAGTTCTGATTCAGTTTGAGCAAGAGCTGGAGAAGAATACAAAACTTCTTATAGTGTCAGATCTGAATCGTTTAGAGCATTTCCAGGCCCAACCAGCATCCGATCAGCGTCTGGCTAAGCCGTTTCTGCAAGTTCTGATTCAGTTTGAGCAAGAGCTGGAGAAGAATACAAAACTTCTTATAGTGTCAGATCTGAATCGTTTTAGAGCATTTCCAGGCCCAACCAGCATCCGATCATCAGCGTCTGGCTAAGCCGTTTCTGCAAGTTCTGATTCAGTTTGAGCAAGAGCTGGAGAAGAATACAAAACTTCTTATAGTGTCAGATCTGAATCGTTTGGAGCATTTTCATGCCCAACCAGCATCCGATCAGCGTCTGGCTAAGCCGTTTCTGCAAGTTCTGATTCAGTTTGAGCAAGAGCTGGAGAAGAATACAAAACTTCTTATAGTGTCAGATCTGAATCGTTTGGAGCATTTCCAGGCCCAACCAGCATCCGATCAGCGTCTGGCTAAGCCGTTTCTGCAAGTTCTGATTCAGTTTGAGCAAGAGCTGGAGAAGAATACAAAACTTCTTATGGTGTCAGATCTGAATCGTTTGGAGCATTTTCCAGGCCCAACCAGCATCCGATCAGCGTCTGGCTAAGCCGTTTCTGCAAGTTCTGATTCAGTTTGAGCAAGAGCTGGAGAAGAATACAAAACTTCTTATAGTGTCAGATCTGAATCGTTTAGAGCATTTCCAGGCCCAACCAGCATCCGATCAGCGTCTGGCTAAGCCGTTTCTGCAAGTTCTGATTCAGTTTGAGCAAGAGCTGGAGAAGAATACAAAACTTCTTATAGTGTCAGATCTGAATCGTTTGGAGCATTTCCAGGCCCAACCAGCATCCGATCAGCGTCTGGCTAAGCCGTTTCTGCAAGTTCTGATTCAGTTTGAGCAAGAGCTGGAGAAGAATACAAAACTTCTTATAGTGTCAGATCTGAATCGTTTAGAGCATTTCCAGGCCCAACCAGCATCCGATCAGCGTCTGGCTAAGCCGTTTCTGCAAGTTCTGATTCAGTTTGAGCAAGAGCTGGAGAAGAATACAAAACTTCTTATGGTGACAGATCTGAATCGTTTGAAGCATTTCCAGGCACAACCAGCATCCGATCAGCGTCTGGCTAAGCCGTTTCTGCAAGTTCTGATTCAGTTTGAGCAAGAGCTGGAGAAGAATACAAAACTTCTTATAGTGTCAGATCTGAATCGTTTAGAGCATTTCCAGGCCCAACCAGCATCCGATCAGCGTCTGGCTAAGCCGTTTCTGCAAGTTCTGATTCAGTTTGAGCAAGAGCTGGAGAAGAATACAAAACTTCTTATAGTGTCAGATCTGAATCGTTTGGAGCATTTCAGGCCCAACCAGCATCCGATCAGCGTCTGGCTAAGCCGTTTCTGCAAGTTCTGATTCAGTTTGAGCAAGAGCTGGAGAAGAATACAAAACTTCTTATAGTGTCAGATCTGAATCGTTTGGAGCATTTCCAGGCCCAACCAGCATCCGATCAGCGTCTGGCTAAGCCGTTTCTGCAAGTTCTGATTCAGTTTGAGCAAGAGCTGGAGAAGAATACAAAACTTCTTATAGTGTCAGATCTGAATCGTTTAGAGCATTTCCAGGCCCAACCAGCATCCGATCAGCGTCTGGCTAAGCCGTTTCTGCAAGTTCTGATTCAGTTTGAGCAAGAGCTGGAGAAGAATACAAAACTTCTTATAGTGTCAGATCTGAATCGTTTAGAGCATTTCCAGGCCCAACCAGCATCCGATCAGCGTCTGGCTAAGCCGTTTCTGCAAGTTCTGATTCAGTTTGAGCAAGAGCTGGAGAAGAATACAAAACTTCTTATAGTGTCAGATCTGAATCGTTTGGAGAGCATTTCCAGGCCCAACCAGCATCCGATCAGCGTCTGGCTAAGCCGTTTCTGCAAGTTCTGATTCAGTTTGAGCAAGAGCTGGAGAAGAATACAAAACTTCTTATAGTGTCAGATCTGAATCGTTTAGAGCATTTCCAGGCCCAACCAGCATCCGATCAGCGTCTGGCTAAGCCGTTTCTGCAAGTTCTGATTCAGTTTGAGCAAGAGCTGGAGAAGAATACAAAACTTCTTATAGTGTCAGATCTGAATCGTTTGGAGCATTTCCAGGCCCAACCAGCATCCGATCAGCGTCTGGCTAAGCCGTTTCTGCAAGTTCTGATTCAGTTTGAGCAAGAGCTGGAGAAGAATACAAAACTTCTTATAGTGTCAGATCTGAATCGTTTAGAGCATTTCCAGGCCCAACCAGCATCCGATCAGCGTCTGGCTAAGCCGTTTCTGCAAGTTCTGATTCAGTTTGAGCAAGAGCTGGAGAAGAATACAAAACTTCTTATAGTGTCAGATCTGAATCGTTTGGAGCATTTCCAGGCCCAACCAGCATCCGATCAGCGTCTGGCTAAGCCGTTTCTGCAAGTTCTCTTGAGAAGAATACAAAACTTCTTATAGTGTCAGATCTGAATCGTTTAGAGCATTTTCAGGCCCAACCAGCATCCGATCAGCGTCTGGCTAAGCCGTTTCTGCAAGTTCTGATTCAGTTTGAGCAAGAGCTGGAGAAGAATACAAAACTTCTTATAGTGTCAGATCTGAATCGTTTAGAGCATTTCCAGGCCCAACCAGCATCCGATCAGCGTCTGGCTAAGCCGTTTCTGCAAGTTCTGATTCAGTTTGAGCAAGAGCTGGAGAAGAATACAAAACTTCTTATAGTGTCAGATCTGAATCGTTTAGAGCATTTCCAGGCCCAACCAGCATCCGATCAGCGTCTGGCTAAGCCGTTTCTGCAAGTTCTGATTCAGTTTGAGCAAGAGCTGGAGAAGAATACAAAACTTCTTATAGTGTCAGATCTGAATCGTTTAGAGCATTTCCAGGCCCAACCAGCATCCGATCAGCGTCTGGCTAAGCCGTTTCTGCAAGTTCTGATTCAGTTTGAGCAAGAGCTGGAGAAGAATACAAAACTTCTTATAGTGTCAGATCTGAATCGTTTGGAGCATTTCCAGGGCCCAACCAGCATCCGATCAGCGTCTGGCTAAGCCGTTTCTGCAAGTTCTGATTCAGTTTGAGCAAGAGCTGGAGAAGAATACAAAACTTCTTATAGTGTCAGATCTGAATCGTTTAGAGCATTTCCAGGCCCAACCAGCATCCGATCAGCGTCTAAGCCGCTAAGTTCTGATTCAGTTTCTACAAAAGTTCTGATTGAATCGTTTGGAGCATTTTCAGGCCCAAGCAAGAGCGTCTGGAGAAGCCGTTTACAAAAGTTCTGATTCAGTTTGAGCAAGATCTGAATACAAAACGTTATAGGTGTCAGATTTTAGAGCATTTTCAGGCCCAACCAGCATCCGATCAGCGTCTGGCTAAGCCGTTTCTGCAAGTTCTGATTCAGTTTGAGCAAGAGCTGGAGAAGAATACAAAACTTCTTATGGTGACAGATCTGAATCGTTTAGAGCATTTCCAGGCACAACCAGCATCCGATCAGCTGTCAGATCTGAATCGTTTGGAGCATTTCCAGGCCCAACCAGCATCCGATCAGCGTCTGGCTAAGCCGTTTCTGCAAGTTCTGATTCAGTTTGAGCAAGAGTGTGGGAAGAATACAAAACTTCTTATGGTGTCAGATCTGAATCGTTTAGAGCATTTCCAGGCCCAACCAGCATCCGATCAGCGTCTGGCTAAGCCGTTTCTGCAAGTTCTGATTCAGTTTGAGCAAGAGCTGGAGAAGAATACAAAACTTCTTATAGCGTAAGATCTGAATCGTTTGGAGCATTTTCATGCCCAACAAGCATCCGATCAGCGTCTGGCTAAGCCGTTTCTGCAAGTTCTGATTCAGTTTGAGCAAGAGCTGGAGAAGAATACAAAACTTCTTATGGTGACAGATCTGAATCGTTTGAAGCATTTTCAGGCACAACCAGCATCCGATCAGCGTCTGGCTAAGCCGTTTCTGCAAGTTCTGATTTAGTTTGAGCAAGAGTTTGGGAAGAATACAAAACTTCTTATGGTTTCAGATCTGAATCGTTTAGAGCATTTCCAGGCCCAACCATCATCCGATCAGCGTCTGGCTAAGCCGTTTCTGCAAGTTCTGATTCAGTTTGAGCAAGAGCTGGAGAAGAATACAAAACTTCTTATGGTGTCAGATCTGAATCGTTTGGAGCATTTTCAGGCCCAACCAGCATCCGATCAGCGTCTGGCTAAGCCGTTTCTGCAAGTTCTGATTCAGTTTGAGCAAGAGCTGGAGAAGAATACAAAACTTCTTATAGCGTCAGATCTGAATCGTTTTGAGCATTTTCATGCCCAACCAGCATCCGATCAGCGTCTGGCTAAGCCGTTTCTGCAAGTTCTGATTCAGTTTGAGCAAGAGCTGGAGAAGAATACAAAACTTCTTATGGTGTCAGATCTGAATCGTTTAGAGCATTTCCAGGCCCAACCAGCATCCGATCAGCGTCTGGCTAAGCCATTTCTGCAAGTTCTGATTCAGTTTGAGCAAGAGTTTGGGAAGAATACAAAACTTCTTATGGTGTCAGATCTGAATCGTTTAGAGCATTTTCAGGCCCAACCAGCATCCGATCAGCGTCTGGCTAAGCCGTTTCTGCAAGTTCTGATTCAGTTTGAGCAAGAGCTGGAGAAGAATACAAAACTTCTTATAGTGTCAGATCTGAATCGTTTGGAGCATTTCCAGGCCCAACCAGCATCCGATCAGCGTCTGGCTAAGCCGTTTCTGCAAGTTCTGATTCAGTTTGAGCAAGAGCTGGAGAAGAATACAAAACTTCTTATAGTGTCAGATCTGAATCGTTTTTGGAGCATTTTCAGGCCCAACCAGCATCCGATCAGCGTCTGGCTAAGCCGTTTCTGCAAGTTCTGATTCAGTTGAGCAAGAGTGGAGGAAGAATACAAAACTTCTTATGGTGTCAGATCTGAATCGTTTAGAGCATTTCCAGGCCCAACCAGCATCCGATCAGCGTCTGGCTAAGCCGTTTCTGTAAGTTCTGATTCAGTTTGAGCAAGAGCTGGAGAAGAATACAAAACTTCTTATAGGTGTCAGATCTGAATCGTTTTGGAGCATTTTCAGGCCCAACCAGCATCCGATCAGCGTCTGGCTAAGCCGTTTCTGCAAGTTCTGATTCAGTTTGAGCAAGAGCTGGGAGAAGAATACAAAACTTCTTATAGTGTCAGATCTGAATCGTTTGGAGCATTTCCAGGCCCAACCAGCATCCGATCAGCGTCTGGCTAAGCCGTTTCTGCAAGTTCTGATTCAGTTTGAGCAAGAGCTGGAGAAGAATACAAAACTTCTTATGGTGACAGATCTGAATCGTTTGAAGCATTTTCCAGGCCCAACCAGCATCCGATCAGCGTCTGGCTAAGCCGTTTCTGCAAGTTCTGATTCAGTTTGAGCAAGAGCTGGAGAAGAATACAAAACTTCTTATGGTGTCAGATCTGAATCGTTTAGAGCATTTCCGGGCCCAACCAGCATCCGATCAGCGTCTCTGGCTTAAGCCGTTTTCTGCAAAGTTTCTGATTCAGTTTGAGCAAGAGCTTGAGAAGAATACAAAACTTCTTATAGTGTACAGATCTGAATCGTTTGGAGGCATTTTTTCCAGGCCCCAACCAACATCCGATCAGCGTCTTGGCTAAGCCGTTTCTGCAAGTTCTGATTCAGTTTGAGCAAGAGCTGGGAAAAGAAGGATACCAAAGAATACAAACTTCTTATGGTGACAGATCTGAATCGTTTTGAAGCATTTTCAGGCACAACCAGCATACTATCAGCGTCCTGGCTAAGGCCGTTTCTGCAAGTTCTGATTCAGTTTGAGCAAGAGCTGTGGAAGAATACAAAACTTCTTATAGGTTTTCAGATCTGAATCGTTTGGAGCATTTCCAGGCCCATACCAGCATCCGATCAGCGTCTGGCTAAGCCGTTTCTGCAAGTTCTGATTCAGTTTGAGCAAGAGCTGGAAGAAGAATCCAAAACTTCTTTATGGTGACAGATCTGAATCGTTTGGAGCATTTTCAGGCCCAACCAGCATCCGATCAGCGTCTGGCTAAGCCGTTTCTGCAAGTTCTGATTCAGTTTGGAGCAAGAGCTGGAAAGAAGAATACAAAACTTCTTATGGTGACAGATCTGAATGGGGTTTTGAAGCATTTTACAGGCCCAACCAGCATCCGATCAGCGTCTGGCTAACCGTTTCTGCAAAGTTCTGATTTCAGTTTGAGCAAGAGGCTGGAGAGAGAATACACAAACTTCTTATGGTGACAGGATCTGAATCGTTTAAAAGCATTTCCACTTGGCAACCAGCATCCGATCAGCGTCTGGCTAGAGCCGTTTTCTGCAAGTTCTGATTCAGTTTGAGCAAGAGTTTTTTGGGAAGAATACAAAACTTCTTATGGTGTCAGATCTGAATCGTTTGAGCAATTTCCGGCCCAACCAGCATCCGATCAGCGTCTGGCTAAGCCGTTTCTGCAAGTTCTGATTCAGTTTGAGCAAGAAGCTGGAGAAGAATACAAAACTTCTTATAGTGTAAGATCTGAATCGTTTAGAGCATTTTCAGGCCCAACCAGCATCCGATCAGCGTCTGGCTAAGCCGTTTCTGCAAGTTCTGATTCAGTTTGAGCCAAGAGGGCTTGGAGAAAGAATACAAAACTTTCGCCTTAAAGTCCTGTCAAGATCTGCAGTTGCTGATTCAAGAATCGTTTAGGAGCACTTCTTTAGTCCCAGGCCCAACCAGCATCCGAGCAGCCGTCTGGCTAAGCCGTTTCTGCAAGTTCTGATTCAGTTCTTGAGCAAGAGCTGGAGAAGAATACAAAACTTCTTAAAGTGTGACAGATCTGTATCGTTTGGAGCATTTTCATGCCCAACCATCATCCGATCAGCGTCTGGCTAAGCCGTTTTCTGCAAGTTCTGATTCAGTTTGAGCAAGAGCTGCAAGAAGAATACAAACTTCTTATGGCTTGTCAGATCTGAATCGTTTAGGAGCATTTCCAGGCCCAAACCAGCATCCGATCAGCGTCTGGCTAAGCCGTTTCTGCAAGTTCTGATTCAGTTTGAGCAAGAGTTTGAGAAGAATACAAAAAAACTTTCTTATGGTGTCAGATCTGAATCGTTTGAAGCATTTCATGCCCAACAAGCATCCGATCAGCGTCTGGCTAAGCCGTTTCTGCAAGTTCTGATTCAGTTTGAGCAAGAGCTTGAGAAGAATACAAACTTCTTATGGTGTCAGATCCCTGAATCGTTTTGGAGCATTTTCAGGCCCAACCAGCATCCGATCAGCGTCTGGCTAAAGCCGTTTCTGCAAGTTCTGATTCAGTTTGAGCAAGAGTTTGGAGAAGATACAAAACTTCTTATAGTGTCAGATCTGAATCGTTTGGGAGCATTCATGCCCAACCAGCATCCCGATCAGGTCCGGCTAAGCGTGTTTCTGCAAGTTCTGATTCAGTTTGAGCAAGAGCTGAGAAGAATACAAAACTTTTTATTGGTGTCAGATCTGAATCGTTTAGAGCATTTCCAGGCCCAACCAGCATCCGATCAGCGTCTGGCTAAGACGTTTCTGCAAGTTCTGATTCAGTTTGAGCAAGAGCTGGAGCGAGAATACAAAACTTCTTATAGTGTCAGATCTGAATCGTTTAGAGCATTTCCAGGCCCAACCAGCATCCGATCAGCGTCCTGGCTAAGCCGTTTCTGCAAGTTCTGATTCAGTTTGAGCGAAGAGCTGGAGAAAGAATACAAAACCCTTCTTATGGTGTCAGATCTGAATCGTTTGGAGCATTTCCAGGCCCAACCAGCATCCGATTCAGCGTCTGGCTAAAGCCGTTTCTGCAAATTTCTGATTCAGTTTGAAGCAAGAGCTGGAGAAGAATACAAACTTCCTAATAGTGGTCAGATCTGAATCGTTTGGAGCATTTTCCAGGCCCAACCAGCATCCGATCAGCGTCTGGCTAAGCCGTTTCTGCAAGTTCTGATTCAGTTTTGAGCAAGAGCTGGAGAAGAATACAAAACTTCTTATGGTGTCAGATCTGAATTCGTTTGAAGAGCATTTTCAGCCCAACCAGCATCCGATCAGCGTCTGGCTAAGCCGTTTCTGCAAGTTCTGATTCAGTTGAGCAAGAGCTGGAGAAGAATACAAAACTTCTTATAGTGTCAGATCTGAATCGTTTGGAGCATTTTCAGGCCCAACCAGCATCCGATCAGCGTCTGGCTAAGGCCGTTTTCTGCCAAGTTCTGATTCAGTTTGAGACAAGAGCTGGAGAAGAATACAAAACTTCTTATAGTGTCCAGATCCTGAATCGTTTGAGAGCATTTCCAGGCCCAACCAGCATCCTCCGATCAGCGTCTGGCTAAGCCGTTTCTGCAAGTTCTGATTTAGTTTGAGCAAGAGCTGGATACGAATACAAAACTTTCTATGGTGACAGATCTGAATCGTTTGAGAGCATTTCTAGGGGGGGGGCCCAACCAGCATCCGATCAGCGTCTGGCTAAGCCGTTTCTGCAAGTTCTGATTCAGTTTGAGCAAGAGTAGGAGAAGAATACAAAAACTTCTTATGGTGTCAGATCTGAATCGTTTAGAGAGCATTTCCAGGCCCAACCAGCATCCGAATTCAGCGTCTGGCTAAGCCGTTTCTGCAAGTTCTGATTTAGTTTAAGCAAGAGTTGGTGAAGAATACAAAAACTTCTTATAGCTGTCAGATCTGAATCGTTTAGAGCATTTCCAGGCCCAACCAGCATTCCGATCAGCGTCTTGGCTAAGCCGTTTCTGCAAGTTCTGATTCAGTTTTGAGCAAGAGCTGGAGAAGAATACAAAAACTTCTTATGGTGAAACAGATCTGAATCGTTTGAAGCATTTCCAGGCCCACAACCAGCATCCGATCAGCGTCTGGCTAAGCCGTTTCTGCAAGTTCTGATTCAGTTTGAGCAAGAGCTTGGGAAGAATACAAAACTTCTGATGGTGTCAGATCTGAATCGTTTAGAGAGCATTTTCCAGGCCCAACCAGCATCCGATCAGCGTCTGGCTAAGCCGTTTCTGCAAGTTCTGATTCAGTTTGAGCAAGAGCTGGAGAAGAATACAAAAACTTTTTATAGTGTCAGATCTGAATCGTTTAGAGCATTTCCAGGCCCAACCAGCATCCGATCAGCGTCTGGCTAAGCCGTTTCTGCAAGTTCTGATTCAGTTTGAGCAAGAGTTTGGAGAAGAATACAAAACTTCTTATGGTGACAGATCTGAATCGTTTGGAGCATTTTCAGGCCCAACCAGCATCCGATCAGCGTCTGGCTAAGCCGTTTCTGCAAGTTCTGATTCAGTTTGAGCAAGAGCTGGAGAAGAATACAAAACTTCTTATGGTGACAGATCTGAATCGTTTGAAGCATTTCCAGGCACAACCAGCATCCGATCAGCGTCTGGCTAAGCCGTTTCTGCAAGTTCTGATTCAGTTTGAGCAAGAGCTTGGGAAGAATACAAAACTTCTGATGGTGTCAGATCTGAATCGTTTAGAGCATTTCCAGGCCCAACCAGCATCCGATCAGCGTCTGGCTAAGCCGTTTCTGCAAGTTCTGATTCAGTTTGAGCAAGAGTTTGGAGAAGAATACAAAACTTCTTATAGTGTCAGATCTGAATCGTTTAGAGCATTTCCAGGCCCAACCAGCATCCGATCAGCGTCTGGCTAAGCCGTTTTCTGCAAGTTCTGATTCAGTTTGAGCAAGAGTTTTAGGAAGAATACAAAACTTCCTTATAGTGTACAGATCTGAATCGTTTGGAGCATTGACATGCCCCAACCAGCATCCGATCAGCTTCTGTCTAAGAGGCGTTTCTGCAAGTTCTGATTCAGTTTGAGCAAGAGCTTTGGGAAGATTACAAAAACTGACCTATGGTGGACAGATCTGAATCGTTTTTGGAGCATTTCCAGTGCCCAACCAGCATCCGAATCAGCGTCTGGCTAAGACGTTTCTGCAGAGTTTCTGATCAGTTTGGG
>CAJHNH020005432.1:0-21465 GCA_905116865.2 Candidula unifasciata
TCCAAAAGCAGCGCTAACCGCTCTCCTGCAGTTCCTCCATTTTTGCTCGTGAGCCCAGCCTTAGTTTGCTTTAATAATTTGGGACCGTTATTCAAAGGGTGCCGAATTTTTTCCCGGTGTGCTGAAAAACGAGCAGGCAGATAGATTCCCATTCGGCCCCAATGGGGTAAATTGATGTATGACAAACTAACATTGGGGGCCACTTGGAAGCGGTGAACAGTGCAAAGTGCAAAAACAATCAGTAGGTTTGAAGAGAGGCGCTGGAGGCCTAACAGGGCATCTGGCCGACGTTCACATTTAAAATTAAAGGCGGACGAATCACAATTAACGTTAAACCGGTACTTCTATTTGGAATTTTCGCTTGCTGCTAAAGTGGAGACGGGCGCTTTAGGAGTATTTTGGGTGCTGTTTTCCCATTCCAAATTTAACTTTTTAACATTCCTCTTCATGATTAGAAAACCCTTGGCCGAAAACCTGCATTTTTCAGGGGCGGCGATACATGCGTTGAGAACTGTTTAAAAGACAACGAAAAAGGGAACATTTTTTGGGGTTTAAACCATACTAGGTTTAAAAAACTAATGTCTCCCTCCAAAAACAGCAAATGATTTAATACCTTTACCCTATTTTATGTTACAGTCCCATCATGGACATGAATGGGCACTAGAACAGAAAATAACTGTGAAACCCTTCTGCAAGGCTCTAAAAACACTAAAACGAGACAGGGTTTTACGAATACCAGCATGAGAGAGAAATTTTTGGAAAGAACATGAATTTTTGATAGACAAAAAAAGTAATGGTTCGGCCCTAGGGAGAATGCCCCCAAAACCAACTTCTCTGAGTTTTTTTACAGTAAACATCTAAAGGGCGAGAAAAAACCCAAAGAAAGGACGGATAAACTATAGATGAAAACCTTCAAAAAAATGTACAAAAAAAATCACCCACCTAACGAGAAAGCAAAACAAATCAAAAATTACGACACTGGGCTCAAACTGTATCAGTAAGACGACCCACACAAAAAAAGAAGAAAGAAGAAGAAAACTGTCGTAAAAATGTCATTACACTCGGTTTTAAGGGTATAACCTTTTACCCTTTTTCCCCCACAAAATTCAAAATTGGACCGCCCAAATTATAGTCCCTTTTATCTATATATAATAGGCCTGTATTGGCAAAATTATTATTCTCCTTTTTTGTTCCTTTAAATAAAACTCCACTTTTAAATGTATATCTTTTGGGGGAAAATTTTTGGGGTTAAATTTGGGGTTTTTTGGAACCGATTTACTCCTTGCCCCATACGGAACTTCTTTTGTACCCAAAGCCTGAAATGTCTAACGCGCCTTCCCTTGCCACTTCTCAACCTCCAAAAGTTTAAACTGTGCCCCGAACTTTAATTTTCAAGGGAATCTGGAAAAAGGGCTCAGTTTTACTATCTTGGGGTTATATTTTTTGAAAAGCTGGCGAAGATTCACGTCTCAACAACATCCCCCACCAAACCAACCACCAGAGCCAAACGACTCAACAAAATTATCTCTGAGTGCTGCTGGTTCTGAAGGAGAAATCCTTACATTAGGCACGCGACAGGAGTGATATGTGACAGAACAACATATCCCCAAAAATCTGGGTCTCGTCGGGATTGTTTTGTACACTGTTCAATCTTTAAATTTGCTGGTGATCTTGGCCAGGAGTTGTTCAGTGTTTGTTTTTTGTTAACACAGTTGTGACCATTCTGGGTCAGTTCTTAGAGTATACTCCTAGGAGTGATTTGTAATCATTGTGGTGTTTTGTGGTGTTCAAGTACATTGGGTTAGGTACAACCCTGGTTGGTGGTGATAATTTAATCTATTGTTGATTATATTTACATTGTTGGTGACAATATATATTGTTGTGGACTGTTAGAGTGACAAGACAGCATGTCGCAGTCAAAAATTTCCATACAGGAATTGAAGGACATGGCTGTCCAGATGGGATTGGAGGGTAAAGAAATGACCGAGTGGATTAAAACCACGGAACGTGAGATGAGGATGGAAGCCCGTGAGGCTGAAAGACTCAGAATAGAATCTGAGAGGGTGCAAGAAACCGAACGACTCAGAATTGAATCTGAGAGGATTCGAGAAACTGAAAGACTCCGAATTGACTCTGAGAGGGAGTCAGAAAGAATGAAGTTGGAACAGGAGGTGAGGTTAAGAGAATTGGAACTTCAGGCTCAGAGAGAGGGTAATAGACCCAGATCTCCAACACCTGATATTGATGGTGCATCAACGCACAGTAGCTCAGCTCAAGCGATGAACTTTCCTATGCCAGTCTTCGACCCGAAGGCTGAAAATATTGAACAGTACCTAGACCGATTTGGCAAATTGGCATCTTTGTACAACTTGGAAAGGAATATGTACACGCTGAAGTTGGCTCAAGGTTTGAGGGGTGAGGCATACGAGATTTATCAACGGATGCCCACCGGTACTGAGACTGATTATGATGCATTGTGTCAGGCTTTACTGAAACGTTTCGAACTTAATGCTGCGACATACAGACAGAAGTTCAGAAATGAGAGAAAGATGACAGGGGAGAACTATCCTCAGTTCGCCAGTCGCCTTCAGGGATATTTGACAAGGTGGAGGGAAATGTCTGGATACTCCTCTTCTTTTGAAGATTTACAGGAGATGATCCTAACGGAACAACTCCGAGAGACATTACCTCGGCCTATGCAAACCTTCCTGACGGAGAATGGTGCTGACAGACTGAGTGAGATGTTGATGTATGCTGAGAGGTATGAGATGGCACATAAAGAAGTGGGTATAGGTGGGAAACCCAAGGCCCAGGGCCAAGGGAAAAATAATGGTAATGGTCATAAAACCCATCCAAATGAATCCCCTAAAAAGAATTCATCCCAAGCACAACCCCAGAACCCCTCAAAAGGTCAGGGAACACAACATAGACAACCCTTTAATGGCCCTAAAAAGCCTTACTGCCATATTTGTAAGAATAATAACCATTGGACTAAGGAATGTAAATCCAAACAGTCAGGGAATTTACAAGTATCAGCTTTGTTGTCTACTGTAGTACCTTCTACCCAGGAACAATTGTACAATGGTTCCAATAGGCCTCCTGTGGTAGAGAGGGTTTGGGCTAATGGATATTCTCTAAATTGTCTGTATGATAGTGGTTTGTCATACGGCTGTGTGGTGAGGCCAGAGTTTGTAAAACCTGATCAGTATACTGGCAGATTCATAGAGCTCCAATGTGCCACATTGGATGCTAAACCTTTAAACTTGCCTATTGCTAAGATTAAGGTCCGTTCAAAGTATGTCTCGGGGGTAATTGAGGCTGCAGTGCTCGAACACTGTACCTTTGATTTAATTCTTGGCGCTACTTATGTATTTTTAGCAGAGCCGAAGAAACCTTCAGAGCATCTTGCTGCGGTGACCACCCGAGCACAACATAAAAGTGCTTTAGAGGATTCTCCTCATGTAAATCCTCTTCCTGAGGAAATTAAGGTGGCCCAAAGTAGTGACCCAACCCTTAAGGCATGTTTTAAAAAGTTAACTGCAAGTCACAATCCTCCTTTGAAGAAAGAATTCTTCATGAAAGGTAAGTTGCTTTACAGATGGGCAAGTGACAAGTATACAGAGCACAGTCAACTTGTAGTACCCAAAACATATAGACAGCAGATTCTCCAGATGGGGCACACTATAGCCTATAGTGCCCATATGGGAATACATGCAACGACACAACGCATTGCCTGCCATTACTTTTGGCCAGGTATGTCAGCAGATATCATGCGTTATGTCAAATCCTGTCCGGAGTGCCAGAAGGTAGCTCCCAAAGGCAGGAATGCACCAGTCGGACTGGGGGAAACCCCTGTCACCTCCACACCTTTTGAAAGGGTGGCGGTCGATTTGGTTGGACCACTTCCTCTCACAAAGAAGAAGAATGCTTACATATTGACCTTGGTCGACTGTTGTTCAGGGTATCCGGAGGCTGTTGCACTTCGGAGGATTGACAGTAAGACGGTGGCAGAGGCATTGATGAGCATTTTCACCAGAGTGGGATTCCCTTCGCAGATACTGACAGACAATGGATCTCAGTTTAAAGGGAAACTAATGGAGGAAGTGTTTCAGATAATCAAGTCTCAACACATTTGCACCAGTCCATACCGACCCCAAGCGAACGGCCAGAATGAGCGGTTCAATGGAACGTTGGTATCGCTTCTGAGAAGATTAACACAGGAAAAGCCAGAGAGGTGGGACGAGTATCTGTCTGCAGCACTATTCGCCTACCGGGAAGTACCCAATGCCTCTACTGGATTTCCACCTGCGACCTTGGTGTTCGGAAGACCCATTTCTGGACCCTTGGCCATTCTCAGGAAGACATGGACAGACGAAGGGGCAGATGATTCCTTGAAAACCATATCACAGTATGTGCAGGAACTCAAGGAACGGGTTAAAGCTAGGGTGGGACCTGGCTAAAGAGAACTTGATTCGTGCACGTAAGAGGTACGCTGCACATTTCAACCGGAAGACGAAGGAACGATGTCTTGAGGTTGGAGATAGGGTGCTTTTGCTACTACCATCAGGGAAGTCTAAGTTAGAGTTAGCTTGGGGAGGCCCTTATACGGTGGTAGAGAAGATATCCAGGATCCATTATAAGATCAACATTAAAGGTAAGTCAAAGGTCTATCACATTAATCTCCTCCGGAAATACAACGAGAGAGAGGTAAGTGACACACCGACCCTCTTGACACTTTCTGTAGCTATGGAGGTGGAAGGTGGAGAAGCCACAGCTGTGGAATATCCTCTTCACCCCAGGGAGACCTATAAAGATGTAGAGGTTAACCCAACTCTCTCTGTCTCTCAGAAAACAAGCTATAGAACCACTCTTGTCAGAGTGTAACTCTGTCCTGAGAGTTAAGCCAGGGCAAACTTCATTATTGGAGTATAATACGACATTGGTTCCTGTTGAGCCTTTCAGTCAATGCCCTGTGCAAGCTCCTCTTTTTAAAGAGGAATGGAGTAAACCTCCAGACCATCAGGAGGACCAGAAGGTGAAGAATTTTCAATTCACACCAGGGTTCCTTCCTGTGTTTGTTGGAGCACATAGTGACGAGGGGAGGATTATCCTTCCGAACCTCGCGAAGGATCAGACGGGAGGGATTATATCCCACATGCCTCGACGACCTTCCTGTGTGACTACTGATGTAGGAGACACACCGGTATATTTCCTGAATATGACAGGAGTACCAGGATGGTGTGTAGGTTTATTCAGCCAACCCGATCGGGGGGTTCGGTCTGAACCTACATCTTTGCATGTACCTGGCAGGGATCAGTGATACATGGATGGAGTCATCAGTCTTAGGTCTTCAGGGCCATCGACTGATTCTATATAGATTCCTTGTTCAGTAGTATTGTATAGTGGTCATAGGTTTCTCTATTTTCACATGAATCGTCATTATTGTATATATTTCATCTGTCTCTGAGAGGTTGGTTTGGTCAACTCTTTGATTCAGAGCAGATGTCTTGAGCCGCCATCCCTTGTCTGATAATTCACAGACTGAAGGTGATGAGCAAGCTGAAAGTAGTGAGTCCATAGATGTGTAAATGGCTGATCATTTTTCATTCGCGTAGTACGCTCTTCCCTTTGGGGGGGGGTACTGTCGTGAAATGATAGTCATTACACATCGGTTTGTAAGGCTGATAACCTGTCTTACCTGTAATCTGCACAAAATTCAAACTTGGACTCGCCCAGAAATATATAGTCCCTTATATCTATATATATATAGGCCTGTATTGGACAACATTATTATGTCTGCCTTTTCTGGTTACTTTAACTAAACTCCACTTTTAAATGTATATCTCTTGGGGATATATTTAGGGAGTTAATTGAGGTTTCTTGGAAACCGATTTACTCCTTGCCCCAGTATACAAGGAACTTCTTTTGTACCAACGCCTGAAATGTCTAACTGACGCCATTCTCCTTGCCAGCTTCTCAAGCCTCCAGATGTGTTAATCTGTGCCTGTATACTTTAAATTTTCAAGGCAATCTGGAAAGATCTCAGTTTTACATATGCTTGGGATGTATATTTTCTGAAGAGCTGGCAGAAGATTCACAGTCTCAACAACATCCACCCACCAATCCAACCACCAGAACCAACTTGTTACCCACCAGCTAACACCTGTGAAGGTTCCTGACATCTCCAAAAATGGGGGAGATTGTGCCTCATACAGCTACCAGTGCCAGAGCTTAATGTGGCTCAAAGACATTGTGTGTCCTTACTGGTGATAGAGACTTGCTAGATAACGATACAGTTGCTGTATAGTGAAGTACTCTTGCTACTTGATCCAGTGGAGCAGAATTCCCAGAGTCAAAGACAGTCAAATCATCCGGAGCTGAGGGAGGCATCATAGACAGAGAAAAGAGAAGATAAGTCTAATGCTTCACATGATGTTGTGTTCCTCACAGCTCCCTGTGTCCAATGATGAGAAGATGTCACCTCCAGGACCGGCTGTCTGCCTAGTTTCCTTAGGATTTAGACATTAGTGCTGAAATTCTTTCACTGATAGCTGGAATTCACTTCAATTGTTTTTGTACAGATATTATACTAAATACATGCATTCATTTTCATGGCTGACTTAGGTTTCTCTATGTCACCTTCTTAAGTGTTTAGCAGTTGTATGTGTATGTATCTTCATTATATGTGTTAACATGGTTATGATAATGAACTATCATAACCTGGGGGCTTTCTTTAGTAAGTAGTGGGGGTGTCCAGCCAAGTGTGCCTAGAAAATATATATATATATATATATTGACATATTTTGTAGTGCCAATACTTGAGTTGCCCTACTCCAGAGATAAGTTGATCGTATATTGGCCACGGGGGAATCCCTTAGACCCAATACGAGCCAAACGACTCAACAAAAATTATCTCTGAGTGCTGCTGGTTCTGAAGGAGAAATCCTTACATTAGGCACGCGACAGGAGTGATATGTGACACATACATACATACATACATACATACATACATACATACATACATACATACATACATACATACATACATACATACATACATACATACATACATACATACATACATACATACATACATACATACATACATACATACATACATACATTCATACATTCATACATACATACATACATACATACATACATACATACATACATACATACATACATACATACATACATACATACATACATACATACATACATACATACATACTTACATACATACATACACAATACAATCCATACATGAAAGCAAGCACGCACACACAAACGCATACGTACATGCGTATGTTTGGATATACTTACGTATGTACTACATGTTACGTACTTAAAGAAAGACAGACGAACAGACAGGCAGACATCGTTTTTAGTTGCAAAGGAACCCCCGATATCTAACGGTAGACCAAAGACAACAAAGACAGAACTTAGTGTTGTGGAGTGAGAAAGCTTGGAAGGAAATCTATTTATCTTTTAACGTTGACCACTTTCAGCTAGATCAGATTACATTGCTGCTCTCTTTCCTGTCTGCTATATTTTTTTGGTGACGTTTCTGGTCTTGATCTCATTTGGTTTTGGATTGTGTTTTCAGTATTTGTCGCTTGCTATTTGTTGTGGTTTTCCACTCGATTGTCTGCTTTCGTAACTTGGCTGGCCTTCTGCTGCGCAACGGATCATTGTATGTTGAGTCGATTTTGTGTGGATTGCATTGGCCGTTTGCTGTTTCCGAGGAGAGGGGACTGCCTATCCTAAAAAGGACTGGCGGTTGCTTGCTTTGGGCAGGTACTGAAGGAAATAATGGTGGGGTCTGGTGTTATTTTGGTGGTCTTCTTGTGTCTTTGTTGTAAAGTGCTTCTCCTACATAGGGTTTAGGTAGTTTGGCGTTGGTGGTGTCGTCTCTGGCAAAAATGTTTGTGGTGACGGTATCGACCTCGTTTGACTTCAGGTTTTGGCGGTCGGATCGGTTCTTCTGGTGATGACCATGGTACATCATCCTCGGGAAATTCTGGGTTAAAGTAGTTCAGATCCTCCAGCTCCCTAATGCGTTGATTTATTTGTAGAGTGGTTTCGTCCGTAAACTGTCCCATCAGCGGCGTCGTTTTTTTCTTGTCTCAGAATATGACCTTTTCTGGGTCTCGGCTCCCTGAGGTTTGGGTAACTGTATTTGCTGCCTTCTTGCTGCTTCTTTTCGTGTTTTATCTCTTTCCTCCATAACTCTGTTGGTTGCTTGTAGTTCCTTGCTTAGTCTAAGGAAGGAAATGTGGTAAGCAACACGCAATAGTGGAAGATAAAGCGTGATTGGCTGAGAACATATACTCCATGACGGAGTAAACTGAGAATAGAGCGGTAACACAGCAGGCGATAGGGCACCAGAGCAGCGATCAGCACGAGTTAAACCAAGCACCAGCAACAGTCAGCTAAGACCCACAGCGATAAGAGCCAAGAGAGTTGGACCAGACCGGAACCCAAACCCCAATATGAAGACAAAGAACAGAAATATCAGGTGTGACTTCACACGACAAAGAATAGGAAACACATAAAATTGCCAAGGAACCTCCTTTCATATAGCAGGCCGGACTTCCGGTCAAATTGGACGTTAGGCAGCGGCACTGTTCGAAACAGAGGCACATTTTTTGCTACGGTGGCCGATGCATTTTTGCTCCATTTGTAGACTGGATATAGTTTCGTCGCCCAGCTTCTGAGTTGAATGCATGGCGTGACCCTGTGAGCTGCGGATTGCATTTGGAATGTTTTTTCGACTGTGACCAACGTGCTTGTGTGAATTGTAGATTCAGAAAATGGCTCGATGCCTGTTGTGCAGTGTTGTGGTGCCCGTATGTGATTAAAATTGATCGCGTTGGCAACTGCTAATCTGTTGGCGACTTCTGCTACCATCAATGATGAACTGCAATTCTAATACTGTGATAAACATTCTGTGTGTTTTTCGTTGGCACAGGAGCGGAGCAAAGATGGGGCGACCCGTTTGCTATGAAGCTGAAACTAAGGCAACCAGACTACCCTATAGCAGGCCTCAGGGCGGCTGAAAAAGTATCAAGTTTGATATGTTTGTTCATCCACTGGAATTGGAACTGGATCTGAGAATAAAGATGTTGCGTAAACCGACATTATAGCGTCGGGACATCCCTATTAGCGTCCCATCCATTTATTATCAGCCAGCGAAGAGTTTTAATTCTGATAGTTCGATTAGCAGTTCGATTTGATATTCGCAATATCCTTATAATGAGTGTTGATTTTCTGTCAGGTTCCTTGGCTACTTTCCACTGCATTATTCTTGTCAGACCTCATACTCGCTCCCAAATAGCAGTGATAGTCTCTGGCTTGTTTTAAAGACAATAGGAAAAAAACAAATTCTGAAAGCGTTAAATGTCCAATCTTAATCAGTGTCCTTACTCAAATAGGTCTGCATTCCACTCATCCATTGCAGGACGTTTTAGAACCAACCCCAGCCCTTTTATGACATGGTGTGTTAGAGACATACAGTAGCTTGCCTTCATTATGGAGACGACACCCGATATATAAAAAACCATCCTTGCAACTGTTTTAACTCATGGCTTCTAATTCTGGGCAATTGGTAATAATAATTTCTTGAGAGCTCAGAGATGAAGTTTTACGGTAGAATGCTTCAAATTTCCTACCGAACTATAAGTAAGAGACAGCCATAATTTTTTCCCACGTTCGAGAAGAAAGAAACTGAAAATGTTGTAACAACTGGAAAGATTTGTTGAAATAGACGCAGAGGAAGACAACGACAACATATTTTGGACACCATTAATTTTTTCGAAGCATAGAGGGTTGTCACAACAGGAACTGAGGCATACTGCTGGAGAAGCATTTGTGGAGAAGCATTATCGCCCACACAAGTAGGAGGGAGTTTGGTGTTTATGATAAACACGTTCGTCTTGAACCAATTTTCCCAATCGTCTTATTTATTCTTTAGTCTAATTATGCTGTTGCTAGGAGATATTTTATTTTACTTCTTGGCTGCTGATGCTACTACTGTTGCTGCTGGTGCTTTGTCTTCTCCCCTTTTTTTGTTTTCAAATTATTAATTTGTTACATTTATTTTATTTAACAACTACTACTACTACTACTACTTCTGCTGCTACTGCTTTGTCGTCTTCTTTGTATTCTTCTCCTCATCCTTCTTTTTTCTTTTACTGCTGCTTCTGTTGCTGCTGCTACTACTACTACGACTACTACTACTGCTGCTGCTTCTGCTACTACTACTGCAGCTGCTACTGTTGCTATTACTACTACTACTACTGCTGCAGTGGTGACATAGATTCTATCCTGTGTATTATAATCATAATCCATCTAAAATCTCACAAGGTTGCTGGCAGTCACATAATGATAGTAACACTTTCTCCCTACTTCTGTTAACACTTTTCCATGTGCCACATCATACAGGTCAACGGGCCACACGTGACTGCAGGCCGTTGATTAGACTACATTCATAGATTACAACCTGTATGCCAACTCAGAAATAACTAGAATCAGTTAACTTTTTCCAGACATATATATATAATTACATGAATCTTAGTAATAGCTGCAACAGAGTAAGGGGGCGTTTGTGTGCGTCACTTTCTGCCTTTGAACATATGTTCCCAATATGGTTCACATGCTAATCATAGGTCCTGATAAACAATAACTACAAACGGTAAATCAATTGATATTTAGAACACGTAACCCATCTTAGCAGAAACCGCTTTCTCTAGCATATAGTTATATTTAATCACAGTTCACTGCAATGCTTGAGTAAGAGTCTGGGTTATCAATAGCAGTCATTGATGCAGGCTTCCGTTGTTTGCCCTCTCGGGTTGTTCAAAAGACAGCGTCCTTTTGAATTACAGACAAAAGCATATTTGTGAGGCTTCTGAAATGGAAGCAAGACCGTTGCTGCTTGCTATTGTTCTGATCTTGAAAGGCTCTCGGATACTGTATCTATATTTTTTCATTTGTTTGTCAAATTTTTTTTTAATACTAGCATCTTTCCTTTATGTTTGTTTTCGTCTGTGAGAATTTCTTTCACCTGACTAAGGGACGAAGTCCTTAAGAAATCATTTAGGACTCGGCTCCCAGATAATATTCTAGGGTACCGAACTGGAACTGAAGATAACTTAATTTTTGTTTAAGTGCACAATAATAATAGTAATAACTAAGGGTCAATTTATGGTCACAGTCTGTAATAAGCTACATATCTTGCAACAGTCAGTAAAACAATTGTGCATTTCAACAAAAGGAAAACAAAAACTTCTAACGTCAGAGCTCGTGAAAAATACAGAAACGCTGGCAAAGGGGTTAGTAAGCTGAGAAGAGCAGGCAAACGACATTCTGTCTATGGCCTTGGGGAAACAAAACCAGATAACAACTACACTTGGAAATTAGAGAAAATTACTTTCCGACTATTGAGGGATGAGGTTGAAGCTGGTCCAGAGAGTATTCCTTGCGTAGGCTTCTCAATTCAGTTTAGACACTGCAAATGAATTATTGAACAAATTGTTTAACAGGGTCTTGGGGACATTGGGTACCAGCTGACTAGTAAGAGGTTTGCTGGCAGGACACCAAGGAAATGAGAGGAGTCAGAAGCAGGAACATTGTAGAGAATTATGTCCCGTAGGTGGCTGGGAAAACATTTAGATGGTTTGCTTTGGAGTGATTAGGAAATGAGTGTGAAAAACAAGTAGCAGCGGCAGTTGCATAATGGTTAGTGAACTTGTCTGTTTTGATCAGCGGTTGTCAACCTATGGGTCGAACGACTATTTCATATGGGGTCGCCTTAGACCATCGGAAAACACATATTCACTGAAGTGATGAAGGAGCATCAAAATTAATTTTATATTTGGGGGGTCACTACAACATGAGGAACTGTAATAAAGGGTCGCAGCATTAGGAAGGTTGAGAACCAGTGGTCTAGATAATGATTCATATTCAATTCCCAGAAGTGTCATGGCGTTTTTCCACAGCTTGCAAATTTGTGCAGTTTGAAAAACGCTTATACATTTTGTTTTAAACTTATAAAAACCATGGGTTGTTTACTCTTTGGCTGGGTACTATGAATATCGCAACCCTTGATTCCATGATAGATTTTATTTCTGTAAAAATGACTTCGACTGCCAGGTCGGCCAAGCTCAACATGAATACCAGGTGAAATCCTGGGAAGTAAATGCTGCAGGGCGATGTTGATCACATCATCTATCCAGTACCGATTGATCTATAAAATATTACTGTGAAAATATGGGTCCAAATGGGGTTTAGGGGGTTGCAGTAAAACAGAGACTAAAAGCTTGCATCTGACTGAAAGGTTTGAGGCTCGGATCCAGATTGAAATGGTTTTTGTTTTTAATGACTTAGGGCTTTCAGCTCACTACATGATAGAATGGTGGCAGGAAATGTAAGGATTATATAAACACTCGCACACACACACAAACACACACACAGCATTAACAGTCTATGGTTAAGAAACAGCACGGAAATCTAAGTCAAAATTCAAACAGCATGCGTCTTTTTTTTGTAGCAAAATGCCGACGTGAGTCGTGGGCGGTTTCGCAGTCATTAAGGGAGAAAATAGGGCTTTATCTAGGCAGACTGGCTAGTAATCAGCATTTTGTACGAGAAACTTAAGACCCAACAAGTTGACTCAACAGAAAGCAAAACACAACAATTTTCCACCTACGAACAGGACACTACGGGCTCAACTAAAACATGCATAAAATAAAGAGTGTACGTCCCCACAGTGTGCCTGTCAAAGAGGACCACAAACACCTGAGCACATTTTGCAGACCTGCCCACTCTGTCTACAACTTCGAAAGACACCTAGCCTCAAGAGCAATGGGTGCAGAGCAAGCTATGGGGGACCATGAAGGACCTGCTAATAATATGCGAGTTCATAGAGGCAAAACATCTGATGGTCTGATCTGAGCATAGGAAACCCAACGCAATGAAGAAGAGTATGGGAAACTGAAATACGTTGGCCGTATCCGTTGCCACGGTGGTATTGACAGAATAACGACAGAAGGCGTGGTATCGGGAAACAGGACAGAGGCCGTCCAGCACGAATATGGGCACATGATATAAGTGGCTCTTGGGTAGGACAGTGCAGCTGGCGGCAGAGCTGGCGAGAGATCGAGGTTCTTTCCGACAGATCCCGATTAGAGCGTCCTTCTGCTAAGGACCTGACTGATCGCAGTTCGTAAACCCGACAAACAAGAGTGTGAAATCAGCTGCAGTCGATTTAATTGTATGCCTCTCGGCGATGATTGCAGTACTGGCATGACACTGGAAGATTTTATGAGCACGATCCGGCGAGTGTAGGCAGGCGTTGTATGTGGACTGTCAGTGCGAAATTTCACTGTGAATGGAATTACTTTCATCATTGTCCCAAGGTATGTGGACGTTGTTGACAACAAAAGAGCTAATAAGTAAATTAGACAGTCGTGCTTATTAAGCTGCAAATGGCTGGACTGTGGACCACGCAGATATTGGTAATGGTCATAGAGAGATAGGTCGATTGGAAGATTATGGGAGCAGCGTGTCAACATCACTGCTAAAATAGAGAATTGAGAGGTAAGATCGGCATAACCATTCACGAGAGGTACCCCGGACTTTACAAGACGTGTTGTCAACCACTATAGGATTAGTACTTATACGCTTAATGCTAATGTGTGTGTTAAAGCTGATTCTGGCAAATATGGACGTGTCTGGAGTGTCATGAGATAACTCAACGCATAACTCATGGAGACATGAGCTCGTACCATTCAGAAGCAATGGTAAACTAGCAGAGATACAATTTCATAGAAAGGCCACTCAATAATTAATAGTTGGCTCACGACGTCCTGAAAAGGACATGCAGCTAACTGCATTAAAGCACCCTGAGCTTCGACTATAACTACAGTGCATGCATCAAAACGTTTGTAGGTCGTCTTACTAAAGTATAGAATCATCTGCTTCCTTTGACGTCAGCTAGGAAGTCTCTGCCAGCTCTAGATGGTTCAGCCCAGTGGATCGAAGTCCAGAAACCGCGTGATGCCTACCTGGTCGTTTTGAGTCGTTCAATAGAAGTGCATCACTGTTACACCATGCAGCGGTACAATAGTACTTCGTTCTGCAGAAACAATTCGGTACAGCAGTACTTTGTAACTAGGGGGTATATAGTAAAATAGTAGAATAGTAAATAGGGTCTTATAGTAAAATATTACCATACCTATTGAAAATTGTTTTACAGTCTGTAAATTTGCATTCTAATTTTTCCGGCGTTGCGGGATGGAAAAGAAAGGAAGGGGGTGGTGGGGCGGAAAGTGGCGAGTTTGGAGATCTAAGGCTTGAACATGGATCTACTGCAGAAAAGGCCAGTGCTCTATCAGCATGACCAGCTACTACACCTCTAAGAAAGATACAGTAAAACAGTAACATGCTCATAAGAATCATATAGTAGAACAGTAACAAACTCTCAGAAACGCAAAGTAAAACAAAAAAGTAACATACTCATAAGAAACATGTAGTAGAACAGTAACATACTCTTAAGAAACATACAGTAAAACAGTAACATACTCATAAGAAACTTATAGTGAAACAGTAACATACTCTCAGAAACGTACAGTAGAAAAGTAACATACTCATAAGAAACATGTAGTAAAACAGTAACATACTCTTAAGAAACATACAGTAAAACAGTAACATACTCATAAGAAACATATAGTGAAACAGTAACATACTCTCAGAAACGTATAGTAGAAAAGCAACATACTTATAAGAAAACATATAGTAAAACAGTAACATACAGTAAAACCAGGAGCTGAACCCACGACCCTCAGATCTGCAGGCGAACGTCTAGCTGCTACTTTACGGCGACTTCCCATATATGTTGCATATCTCCTAAGAAAACGCTCGTCAGCCAAACAGATGTTCTTCGGTCCGAATCCGATTTGGGTCTTTAGGTAAAAATAATAGACACACTGCTCTTTACTTTTGAGCCTCAGCAACTGCATTCGATCTGAATATTCGCGCCGATGCAAATTATAAGTTTGTGAAGAATATAAAATAAGGGCGTGCGTTTTAACGTTCCTGCATTAGTAATACCCCTCTTGGTGATGGCTAATCTCGATTTCCATATCATAGAGCTGAAGGGCACTAGCGTATATAGAAGTATGCTTTAGGAGAAGGGCATCCATTTCACGAATCGTTCGCAACAGGCAAAATAAAGCTGAACCGTAGCTAGGCTCCCAGTTTGTTTTTCGAGGTCAGTGTTTTGTGGGTGAAAGGGGGAGGGGGAGAGGGGGGGGGAGGGAGCCATGGACAAAGTAGAGCTCAAAAAAAAAAAGAAAAAAACATAAAAATAAAAAACAAAAAAAAAAAAAAAAAAAAATCCGTGTCGTAATAACTGGCTTTCTAGACCATATGTGCTGACGGGGACATTTATTGAGGCATTGTAGTCAACCATAGCTCAGCATTCTAAACGTGCATCTAATAAGGTACGAAAAAAAGTAGTGGAACCGGAGATTTAGCTTCAGCTTCAACAGCAGCAATAATAATAATAATAATGAATAATAGTAATAATAATGATAATAATAATAATAATAATGAAGAAGAAAAAGAAGAAGAAGAAAAGAAGAAGAAGAAGAAGAAGAAGAAGAAGAAGAAGAAGAAGAAGAAGAAGAAGGAGAAGAAGAAGAAGAAAAAGAAGATGATGATGAAAAAGAAGAAAAAGAAAAAGAAAAAGAAAAAGAAAAAGAAGAAAAAGAGGACGAGCACGAGGAGGAAGAGAAACGAAAGAGAAGAGAAAAAGAAAGAAAAAGATTAAGAAGTCGGTGATAACGACGACGAAAATTACAACGACGACGTCAGTGACAAAGACGACGACGTAACTGACGGAGACGACAATGAAGATGACCATGTCAGTAACAAAGACGAAGATGACGACATCAGTGACGAAGACGAAGACGTCAGTGACGAAAACGACTACGAAGACAACGACGGTAGTGATGAAAATGACCATGAAGACGATGACGTCAGTGACGACAACGACGACGACAAAGAAGACTACGTCAGTGACGAAGACGCAGACGAACACGACAATTTCAGTAACCTAAACGACGACTATGACGATCATGAAAATGACGACAATGAAGACGACAATTGTGACGAAGACGATGACGAGGAAGAAAATGACAAGGAAGAAGTGGACGAGGTACTATCCAAATAAATAACCCTAAACAGACAGTCCAAAAATTTATGGGGTGTTAGATAGGCTTTACGCAGTCATGACTGCACTCCCTCGTGGGACGTAGGTGGCTTGGGGCTAGGCCCACTTCTAGATGTTTTGGGTTAGTTAGAATCGCAAGAAAACGGCCGGTCTCTAAAATATTGGACTGTTCCCGTGACGTCATTTTGGGTGAATTATTGGGAAAGAACCGGGAGCGACACGAAGAGGGCAATGAAGAGGACGATGAAGACAGCTACGAAAACGACGACGACGACCTTTTCCTTTTCTCAATCTGTCTGTCTTTCTCTCTCTCTCTCTCTCTCTCTCTCTCTCTCCCTATCTCTCTCTCTCTCTCTCTCTCTCTCTCTCCCCCTCTCTCTCTTTCTCTGTCTCTCGTTTCATATCTGGTTGGATTCTGCAGCTCAGATTGTGCTTGTTTCTTCTATGGACCAGGAAACATGTGGTCAAAAACATTTTGTAGCCTTCTCGGAGTGGAAATGTGCGAGTATAATCACTCGGTTTTAACGGTTTTGTTCTCTTGTCTCGATATTTCGTGTGCTGTATTCTTCTATAAAAATCTAATTTAGATAGTATAACTATGGTCTAGAGCGTTACAGGGTTGAAGAACCCTGGTCTTAATTGTCACAAGGTTAAAAAAATCTTTGGTCTTGAGCAGTGTTTCCCAAACTTTTCTTAGTCTAGGCGCATTTTTTCAATTAAAAATTTTCCACGGCGCCCTAACCTAATTAAAGTATGACTATTCGTATATAAAGGCGTCAAAATGGTATGTTGGCGTCCGTGGCTTTTGCGTTGCGAGTTCGACTCGTAATTCCAACGTGCCGCGATCGAAATTCACTGCTGGCTGCGTGGATTTTTATCATGGTATTCGGCGACGCAGGTCGACCCTGCCTAAAATTAAAACCATGATGTATATCCTGTGGAAGTAAAGATGACCAGCGTAATGCTGACCACATTACCCACCTAGTATGGATTGATCTGTAAAAATATAGTTGCTCTTCCCATATGCCTGATGCGCCTAAAGGCGTGAAAATGGATTTTTACTGTACTTTACTAAGAGCGGCATGTCACTAGGTACCGTTTCAATGTTAAAGTAATGTGGGAGCTAGTATCATTTGCTGACTGCAGCTCGAAGCGTGGACACAGGGTCATTTGTGGGTTCGGGGATCCAGCTGTGGAGAAAACAAGAATAGATCCACTGCCTTATACGTCATATCTGCAAAAAAACGGACGTACACGCAACACTCAGGTTCTTGAACAAGACTAAGGTCCATAGATGGACGAACAACCAGAACTTTCTACCGGAGTTTACAGTCGGTGAACCCGAGGAAGAATTTATCTACAACATGTAAAAAAAATAAGTACAGTAAAGGTAACCTTTCAGACCATTGGCTCGTCAATCACATGGGGTAAACCCGTGTTTCTAAAGACCAGTCGGCACTTGACTAACATCCTGCCGGCTGCCTTTACTTCTACAAACATTTCCTGGTGCCCAGCGGAGAGTTCCCATTCCAGAAGTACCAGTGGCAGTCTGATTGAATGTTCGCCGTGCCTTTTGTCTGTGTGTTAAGTTTCAGCCAGGTCTCCTGATCTCTCCCTCCACTGCACCATTCTCCCCAGACCGTAACGATATATCTGTGCTTTCAGACTGGATCAGCACCAAAACTCAGGTCGATTATACCATTCTAACTTGATTAAGGTTCTAACCTTCAAGCTCCAGTGTGGGTTCCGAGCAAACATTACACCCACTCGCCCCCTAACAAGCATGCCGTACAGGCGACTAGTTAACGATGTTTTCTTCAAAGTCAAAGTGCATCTGCTCGAGAGGCAAGGAACCAACCGTTTGCATGCAAAAACTAGATGTGTAAAACGGATGTGAGGACAAAACTCAAGTTCCGGAACTTGTCCAGCAGTGGGCGAACAACTAGAACTGTCCGCCTGGGTTAACATCCACTGAACACCAAGAATAAGAAAAGGGGGAACTTTCCCATAACTTTTCGTCCTCATCTTCAGCAGCCAGCGCAGAGTTCTAGTTCCAGTAGTATTATTGGCGGTGTGTTCGAATGTCTGTCTTGCCTTGTGTCTGTGTGATAAGATTCAGGGGGAGTAGCTGGTTGAACGGTTAGAACCTGGGTTCGAAACCTCGGTAAGACTGAAGATTTTTTTCTGTCGGGGCAAAAAAATTTCCTCACCTGCACAGTCGTGGCGACAGCACTACCCGTGCAGCCCTAAATCCTCCTCTTCAAAAACAAAAACAAAAAAACCTGGCCAAACCGCAAAAGTAGTATAATAAGGCAGTAATTGGTAATTTGGCAGTTAAGTTTCAGTCAGATTCTATGATCTCTTCCTTCACTGTACCACTCTCTCCAGACCGTTTTGATACATCTGTGCTTCCACGTTGTTCATTCACTCGTAAAAAGCCTTGTCGTGTTACCAACTATCAGAATTGACAATACAACAAATTTAAATAATGCGGATACAAACAATACATTGCACAATTTATTGCCAGGCATATGTCTCTGTATCTCATCAGGTGCGTTACTACAGAGTTACATCAATATAAAATAAAGCACATAACGGAATAAATTCAACTGAAATGCGAATATTCTCTTCGATACTCTGTAGTAACGCACCTGATAAGATACAGCGAAATATGCCTGGCAATAAATTGTGCAATGTATTGTTTGTATCCGCGTTATTTAAATACAACAAATATTCCTACCTGAAACCTCCTTATTGACTTTACAGAATCTGCCTAAATCAATCTTGGCTTAGTCCTTCAGTAACTTTATATCATAGTTATCCACATGAAAAAATAACTTCTATAAATTCGACACTAAGAAATCCAACTTCTCAGCTAGGAAATTTAGACTAAAATAACGTTAAAACACAACTTGAGTTGGACTTCCAGTGGAATGAAAGGAGCGTTGTATAATTACAGTGTTAGGCTTTTCTTCCACGCTGGGGAAAAAATTTTAAAAATCTCGCTCGCTTCCTCCTCGGGAAATCCAGAAATAGTAACCTATCGTTAAGTACATACGTCATCAACAACACATTTCTCGTTCGTCACAGACAAATCCTAGTCCAAAAATATGTGTCGGCGAAACCTCCAGATATCCCTCAAAGTAAAACATTCCATTTACACAAACCGACAAACTGGTGTAATATCTGTTATTGAGGAAACCAACAAGCTGGTTACAGACCAGGCAACAAATGTCAATCGAGATAATTTCTGGGTTACTATTTCTTGTTGTAATCGGCGTGTAAATCTTTTGTAGAAACCGCGCCCAAAGAACACGAATGTTGTTTCTGCGATTTGTCGTATCGATCTCCAAGAACTCAGCATCGCTTTCGTCTGCAGAATTTGTAAACGTGTTCCGAGGATGCAGTTCTGTTAAGAAGTTTGTTGCTACTAGGCGGTATCGAGCGAAAGCTTGAACTTGCACGGAACGTTTGGCTGCAGTGCCACGAAGATGTTTTATTCGACTTGCTAGCTTCGATAATCTGCCGCGTGACGTTGAGTGTTCAGAGATTGCACTGAAATTTACTATTAATAGTCTTACCATGTACATGCCTTAAAATGGGAACCAGGCAAAGCCATCTTAACATCATTATAGGCCCAAATGCAAACCAGTGTTCTAGGGCCTGGGCCGTGCTATAATACAAAGATGAGGCCGCAACACGCGGCACCGTAAAAAAAAAAAAAAGAACTTTATTTTCATATGGTCACAAACTTAGAACACCCATCTTTCACACAGCAATTGTATTTTATCAATAAAGCATGTTATGTTCACACTAGCTGTACCCGGCCACGCGTTCCTGTGGCCCATAATGGTGAAATGGAGGGGAAAGAAAATAGCTCTCAGCTAACAATGTCTATAATATCCACTCCCCCCCCCCTTCCTCTCCCCTCGACCCAGTCATATCTCCCTCTCCGAAGATTGAAAAAAATCCATGGCCAAATTATTAAAATAGAAATAGTTAAGAAATTCGAACTTTAAAATAATATTTTAAGCTCTCTCAGCTAACTGTGTCTGGCATAACCCCCCCCCCCCCCTCCCCCATTTTCCACTAATCATATCTCCCTCTCCGTAGGATTGAAAAATCATCGCCTGGCGAAATTATTAAAATAGAAGTAGTTAAGAAATGAGAACGTTAAAATAATATTTTAAGCTCTCTCAGCTAACTGTGTCTGGCATATCCCCCCTCCACCCATCATATCACAATCTCCGAAGGATTGAAAAATCATCACCTGGCGAAGTCATATCTACCTCTCCTAAGGATTGAAAATTCATCCGTGGCGAAATTACTAAAATAGAAATAGTTAAGAAATGAGAACTTTAAAATAATATTTTAAGCTCTTTCAGCTAACTGTGTCTGGCATAACCCCCCCCCCCCCCCCCCCCCCCCCCGCTCTACCCGAATCATATCTCCCTCTCTGAAAGATTGAAAAATCATCACCTGGCGAAGTCATATCTCCCTCTCCGAAGGATTGAAAAATAATCCATGGCGAAATTATCAAAATAGAAATAGTTAAGAAATGATAACTTCAAAATAATATTTTAAGCTCTCTCAGCGAACTGGGTCTGGCATTAACCCCTCCCCCCACAATCATATCTCCCTCTCAGAAGGATTGAGAAATCATCACCTGGCGACATTATTAAAATATAAATAGTTAAGAAATGAGAACTTTAAATTAATATGTTAAGCTCTCTCAGCTAACTGTGTCTGGCATAACCCCCTCTCTTCCCCCGATCATTTCATCCTCTCCGAAGGATGGGGAAGTCACCATATAAACTAAATAACTAAATTTAGTTTGGCATCCGTGTCCACCCAGACTTAAATAAGTAGAACCTTGTACTGAAAAGTAAATGTGGACAGCGTAACAGCTACCACATTACCCATCCAGTACCAGTACTACTGCAACCACTACCACCATCACAACAACAACAACAACAGTCTGTGTAGGTCGGTGTAGAAAAGAGGAGTTAGCGACGCATGTATGTATGTATGCTGTCGCCACGGACTATTTAGTTTAATGTTGTCGCCGACATTTAAAAAAAAAAACGTTATCACGTAACCAATGATGGAACCCACAGTAAAAAGTACAAAAACCCCCCCCCCCCCCCCAAAAATACTCACTGAATAGCGGAAAAAAAAACAGCCCGCCCCCGTCATCTCTCCCTCTCCGAAGGAAACGATTTTTAACG
>CAJHNH020005433.1:0-21463 GCA_905116865.2 Candidula unifasciata
AGCCTAATAGCGCTACCCGGGCAAAAGTTTTAGTTCAAAATCTACCCAAAGCATTTCACTACTCTCGCCGGTGCCACAAAGCCTGTGATCTGCTCTGAGCCTCTTCGGACTCAAACTTGAGTTAGAAGAAGAACTGAGCACTTCAGATTTACTACCTGTGTGCCATAATGTTGATCCGTTGTTCAAACTTCAAACATATTTTTTTCTAGTAGATTTTGTGTGTGCAGCGAAACGTTTTTGTTCTGATACATTGGTTGCAACGATACATATGTGTTCTAATATATTGGTTGCAATGACAGATATATGTTTTAGTAGACTAATTGCCATGATACATATTTGTTCTCGTAGATTGGTTGCAATTATAATATTTTTTCTAATAGATATGTTGCAACGACAGTGATCTGTTTCAGTTGGTTTTATCTTATCCGATATTATTATGATTCCGCAGTGTCCTTTATAATTATGAATGACTTTCTAAGTCGGAGTGCATCCGCCTGAAAAAGAAAGAAACAACAGCCTGCATACATTTTAGTTAGGACTGTAAAATCGATATGCACGTAAAAACTCAAGTTCTTGAACAAGACCAATGCTCAAAAGTGGACGAACAGCAAGAACTTCTTCACCGTAGCTAGAGTTGGTGAATGCCAAATAGAAGAGGAAGAATATCTAAACTTACAGACATACACAGACGCACACACACGCATGTATCTACACACACCGTGACAAAAACGTACATGAACTCTCTCTTTCTCTTTCACACACACGCACACACTCTCACACACTCACAAACATATTCTATCTCACGTACCTCTGCAGGCAACGAACGGACCGAAACCTTTTGCTGCGACCCAGTTGTCTCGTTCCACACTTGAACTTAAACACACACACACACACACTCACATACACGCACACTTACTCTCACACACACTGCACCACACCTACCTAAAACAGGGAAGGACCGGCCCGTCACCTTGTTCTCTGAAAAGATTGTATCCTTCCACACCTGGACTCACACACCCACACACTCACACACACACTGCACCACACCTACCTCTACAGGGAAGGACCGGCCCGACACTTTGTGCTCCGACCCGATTTTGTCGCTGTTGCCCAGGTGGAAGTTGATCTCAGACAGCCGGTAGGTGTACGACAGGGGTCCCAGGCTGACGTTGACGGCAGAACTGCCTTCGTTGGTGATCTCCAGGCTGATTCCATGCTCAGAGTTGATAAGGGTTCCTTTTATCTGTGGACACGAAAGTCTACTGTTAGTTAGGATTGACTGATTGATAAACGGATTGAGTGATTGAACGATAAACAGATTGTTTGATTAAATGATACACTGATTGATTGACTGACTGAATTATAAACTGATTGATTGATTAATTATTTAACTGATTTATTGACGAAATGATAAACTGATCAGTTAGGGGATTTAGTGATAAACTGATTGATTGATGGAAAAATAAACTGAATGATTTGGCGATTCAATGATAAACTGATTGATTGAATATTTGATTAACTGATTGATTGATTACCTAATTAACTGATTTATTGATTATCTGATTGATTAATTTGTTGATGGACTGATTGATTGGCATAATAAATGATAAAATGATTGATTGATTGATTGAATTATAAACTGATTAATTAATTGATTGATTGCATTTTAAACTGATTGATTAAATGAATAACTGATTCATTGAATGCTAAATTGATTGACTGTAGGATTAAATATTTAATTGAATTAATTGAATAATAAACCTTTTGACTGAATGATAAACTGATTGACTGACTGATTGAATACAAAACTGATTGATAGACTGATTGGATGATCAACTAATTTATTAACTGACAATAAAATGATTAATTGATAAACGGATTGACTGATTGATAAATTGATTCTTCCTCTTCGTTGTTTTCTTTCCTTTCGCCAGCTGTAAACTCCGGTGGTAAGGTTGTTCGTTCTCTTCTTGACCTTGGTCCTGTTCGGAATCTCGATACCACTGTCGAAACGAATGCAAGGCGCAAGGCCCGCAGCTGAGATCAAACCCGGCCCCCTGACATTACGAAGCGCGTTCTCAACGCCTAAGCCACAATGGCCGACTGAAGGTTCAAGTAGCAGTTTGATTATTTAACCGGAAATCCCGCCTTTCCTCCGAGTAGACAGTGTCGACTTGATCTCCAGGTCACTCTCCGTGGCACCACATAAGGCCATACCGGGATGATCTATTGTTTAGTTTACTTGCTCCCAAACAGCCTTGACCACACAAATGTGCTTACTTCCTGCCTACTTAAGATTAAAATAATTATTCTTTCCCCTTTTAAGGCTGAACGGAAATTTAGCGGAAATGATCACAAGTGATACATATACCTTTTCGGGCCAGTGATTCACAAAACCAAATTATACAGACACATAATAAAATAACAACAGGTCATAACAACTAAAGATAATATTCATCAGAAATATGTAATCACATAAAATAAGCCATCTGCGACTGCTCTCCCCTCTAACAGCATCTCAATAAATCGATGAAGAGTTCTTCTACAAATCACTCTGATTACCGCCCTTATTACAATCACTGGGCGCCGCCATTAACAGCTCCAAGCAAAGCCGTGTTGGAATTATCCGATTTAGTCGGACAAATTAAACGAAATCTGAAATCACGATGTCTTCCTCTGCTATTATGTGAGCTGGTTTACTGCAGTCCACGACTCTCCAGGTTTGTTAAGGCCGCTTCACTAAATGCCTAATAGACGATGTAGTTATTTTCATGGCAAATTTTTGTTTATGGCATTCCAAATAAGGCAGTTTGTGCGTGGCATGGAAATGATAAGTTTGCTTCAAAGTGTATTCTGTTGATGAATTCCTGGAGGCCAGGGCTTCTCAGTCTATTTGAGGATTAGTCTTCTTCTTCTTCTTCTTCTTCTTCTTCTTCTTCTGCCTTTGTATCCCCCCAATGGAGCATAGGCCCTCAACCAACTCACACCAAGTCGTTCTATCCTTCGCCATTGCATGGAGCTCTCCCTATGTCCTTCCCATCTTTCTAAATTTATTCTCCAGCTCTCTTCTCCTTGTGTTTTTTGGCCTTCCTTTATTCATATGCCCCTGTGGGCTCCAATGCAAAGACATTCTGGTTATGTTGTTCTCCTGTTTTCTCAGTGTGTGTCCAATCCAGCGCCAGCGTCTTTTCCTCACCTTTTGTTCCACCGAAGCGTGTTTAGTTCTCTCCCAAAGCTCTATATTAGTTATTATATCATACCATTTTATTCCCTCTAACCTGCGCAGTTACCAGTTAATTAATGCTGTAATTCATTAGTAATTGCCTTGGATTGGATTGGCTTTCTACCCCACCAGGACATCACACAAGCGATAAACACCCGATGACACAAAGTGCCACCATGCGGATGAGGATCACCGTGGAGAGGTCCCAGAAACCGCGTTCAGACATTTGGCCATAATGATGACCTGCCTATATTGCGGCCCCTGGCAAAAGCCAGAGTGGGGCTTCAAATAACAAAAAATTACGTCCTAAGAAGGACGTAAAGGATATAAGTAATTGCCTTGGTTGTTCCCCTTGTTTCCTCTCCATACAAAAGTACTAATTTGACATTAGAATTAAAAAATTTTAGTTTTGTATTTCTTTTAATTTCTTTTGACCTTCACAGATTCCCTAGTGCTATGAAAGCTCCTCTTGCCCTTTATATTCTTTTTTTTAAATATCTTTATCAGTTCCTGCATCTTTATCTACATTACTGCCCAGATAGGTGTACGACTCCACGTCTTGGAGTGAGGTGCCATTAAGAGAAACCACATTACTATTTACCTGGTTTATTCTCATTATCTTTGTCTTTCCTTTATGGATTTTCAGACCAAGCTGCTGTGATCTCGCATCAAGTATATTTAATTTATCTTGCATCTGATTCCGTGAATGGGACAGAAGAGCAATATCATCAGCGAAGTCCAGATCATCTAGCTGTTTTGTAGGGGTCCACTGAATTCCATTCTCGGTGTTAGCAGTTACTGTTTTCATAATCCAGTCTATAGCCAGTAAAAAAAAAAAAAAAGAGAGAGAGAATGGCTACAATAGACATCCCTGTCGCACACCTGCTTTTATTTAAAATGTATCTGTTAGCTTTCCCTCATGAAAAACACGACATTTCATGTCTGTATATGTTGCCTTTACTATGGTGATAATTTTCTCTGGGATTCAATAGTGCCCCATCAATTTCCAGAGAGAATCAATATCAATGCTGTCAAATGCTTTTTCATAGTCTATAAATTCAATGTAAAGTGGTTTGAGGATTAGCACTCTGTACTTATGCTTTATCTCTTGGTTTTTTAAATATTATCTCAAAACATTTAACACACTAAAAACACGTCATCAATAGATAATAGTATACTTAGTATATAGTAGCTTCTCGGCCTTCAGACTAAAATTATGGTCTAGTATCTGACGAGGCTATATCGAGTGTGGATGCGGTACCACAATAATGCAGTTAGACGGGGAACAGCTGAGCCCTAAAGAGGGCTGGTCCACCATGAAGAAGCTTTTGTATCTAAGAGAGTCAATGCTCTTTCCATGAACATGATACAAGAAAATTAGAGTCTCTCTTCTTCTCTGTCTCCTCCCAACCGTTTTACGTGTCTCCCTTTTGTGTTGTTTTCTTTATTTTAAATTGTAAATAAACTTGTTGAACGCACTCACAAACAACACCACAATAACACTTATAAACGGCAACGAATTTAAAATTGACAAAATATATCAGCAACACACACAGAATAATAATAAAAGAAAAAAAAAAATCTGGGGGAGACTTCTTGGCTAAGAGCAGATGTTACACTGGTCGGGCCAACAGGATCGGGTTTGTTCACCACAAACTAAATTCACGGGAAACCAAAACGGAAAAATAAAAAATTGTCCTGGGCGGTACCCAATTCGGTGTGGATTGCTTATGTAATATCCTTCAAGTAGTTCGGCGGTCAGGCATGCCGTTTGTGGGACCGACGCGGGGTGAAAAGCACAACACACCATTCAACTTTTTGCCTAAAACTGTGATTAAAATTCCCCAATCAACTTGTTACCTATAACTGTGATTACAAGTTATGAGAAAACCTGTCAGATCGTAACGTCGACGAGCTGTCATTGTTTACGGACTACCATTTACAGAAAACGCAACATACAAAGGAGCCGTCCAACCTAGAAATGTGAAAACATATTTTTTTTTAAACATATTCTCTACCGCTAACCGGGTACATATGCAGTTTATAATTTTAAAATCTGATTAATAGAACGTAAGATATTATGTTTATAAATGGGTGTATGCGGGTTGCTCAACGTCACCGTTTGACAGATAATCCTGCTACTTTTCGATCCAAAACAATGCACCACTCCCTGTTAGGCAATTATCTCTTACATCCTCCTTAGGACGTAATTTTTTTGTTATTCCAAGCCCAACTCTGGCTTTTGCCAGGGGCCGCAATATAGGCAGGCCATCAATATGGCCAATTGTCTGAACGTGGTTTCTGGGACCTCTCCACGGTGATCCTCATCCGCATGGTGGCACTTTGTGTCATCGGGTGTTTATAGCTTGTGTGATGTCCTGGTGGGGTAGAAAGTCAGTCAGTCAGTCACCACTCCCTGTTTCCATGAGTTATTTATAAAGAATAGAACTTTGACGTGAAGACTTTCAGTTGAACCTTCGCGTATGTCAACTGTTTCAGTTTTACGCTATTTTCCCCAGCACTGACACTTGTCCAGTTTCTGATCAAGAAAATAGGTTTTGCTAATTTCAGAATATGTAAGTACCACGCCCACTACCCGAGGAGATAACCTGTTTATGGAAGACAGTATGAACAAAGATCTAAAGGATTAACAAGAGTGTTCTGATGACTTTAGTAGTAAAAAGGTGAAGGTAAAATCGGGAGATGTGAACCAGCGTCATTGCATAAACCAGTACGAGCAGCTGATAAGCAAATGTCCGCCTCTGTCACCGTCCGCACGCAACTCCGTAGCTACAGCGACGTTCTTCCATTTACCCCAGTGTTAACTCTGGTATAGAGGCTGGGTGAACCTCGGAAACTGCCCGGTTTCGAATACCGGCCGTGGGCTGCAGCGAGTCGCTGATGGATTTGAAAGCGAGTCTCCTATCGACTGCGCTAACGCGGCCCCCTTTAGTAGTGACAATGAGAGTGGAAGGAATGATTTATCTAAACTTGTCCCCAGTGGCAACATAATTATTATTATTTATATGGACATGTTTTGTCAGAATGTTTCATCACAATTATTGAGTGCAAGTTGTCACGATAGCCTCAGATTAGTTGAAACTCAGAGGCGAGAGTTAGGAAGTAAGCTTGTATTTTACTGCAACAATAAAAGTAAAAATGTTTGGGCAGAACACTTTAACTAAATGTGAACAAATGAAAGCAGGCATTGTGACAGTATATAGTATAAATCAGAGTGCTAGTTTTGTAGTGCGAACTATTGGCAGTGATGGATCAGAATCGCATACGTTTTGCGGAGTTATAGATTTAACAGCACCAATCAGCAAAAGTACATGCACTCTGATCAGTAAGACACTAAAGGTTGCAGCAACAGCAGAGTATATCTATAAGAAAGGCAGCCCTAAATGAGTTTTCTTTATCTGAATGTTTAGAAAATAACGAACAGCTGGGTGACATCCGTCAGACCGATGTGTCTTCAGCTGGGATTTGATTACTGAAGGCAGGACAGAAAGGGAGATTATTGGTGAAATGATAACAGCAAAATAAGGAATCTTGACCTTTGTCTCAAATCGAGTGGGTCGGATTGGATATGTATGCAGAAGCAGAGAGAATCGTCCACCACGGCAGACATGGAAGGCCAGACAACAAGGAGGACCCAAAGTTCCCTATGAAGACAACATTCGACTGGAAATGGAACAAAGTAAAACAAAAACTGGTGCCAGAGAAGTATGGCGATCTCTCTGGAAAACTTCTACACCCAGGGAACAAAATGATTGACTAAGTAAGTAGGCAAATATTATATGGTATAATTTGTCTATCATTGTTACTATTATATTTAGTATAATTTAGAAGTGTAGAAATACTATAGCACATTCCAATGTTTGTGAATAATTTTAGGGTGTCCATGATATTAGTTATAACTTTTAGAAATATGGTGTAGTGGATAGACGCTCGCCTGCGGATCGGAAGGTCGTGGTTTTGGGGCGTGACGTTGCTGGACTTTCTTTTTTAAATGACCGTGGACGACCCAGCCCTGAGGTGATACCAGGTAAAGTCCTGGGAAGTAAAGTCGGTCAATGTGATGCTGCACAGGTCACACACCAAGTGCTGATTAGTCTATAAAATATGGGTCATGCCACTTCGCCTAAAGGCGGGGAAAGGGGTTCTTTAATATGAGTGAAACAATGTATGAAAGGACCTAGGCGAAAGTGGAAGAATGTTAAACTGGCTTGAGTAAACAGATCTCAAACCTTTAAAAATTAAAGTCTTCTCCAGCATGGTCTTGTGTTTCATTTACTCTATGTTAAAAAAAAGAAAAAAAAAATAGAAAAGTTTAGCGATGTGCTAACAGGAAGGGGAAAGAGAAAAGAAAATGTAGGGAGAAGATGAGGAAAGAAATTGTCGTAAGAAGGATAAGTAGTTCCCCGCTGAACAGCAAAAAAAAAAAAAAAGACTTCTTCTGTGAGGGGGCCATGAAATAAGATCACAACCCAGGCGGAGGATATGTGAATAAATGTTTTACATAATAACAAAACATGTCTACAACTACACTGACAACGCCTGGGCAGACCTTAAGCACGAACTATAAGTTCTATCTTGGATGAAGCAGATGAATATAACATTCCATTAAATATCAATATATTTTCTTGAACATAAAACTAAGTGCTTCACAGATAACATTGCATTAACAACCAACATCGTGTTTACTCAGACCATGAGCTAATCACTTCATCTAGTAATGGTTAAAATTCGCTTCCAGCAGACTGAAATCTAATGTTTCTGAGCGATGATAAACACTGATATCTAGCTCTATACAGTTTAACTACTGGAGAATATTCAGATCTAACTATAATGGAAATTTATATCTAACACCATGTAACTATGGAACTTTCCTACCATCAAGAAACTATTGCCAGCCCATCCCTCGACTCAGTCCCATATCTCCAGGGCGACTGGTCATCCAGAGGTCATGAAGCTAAGAGGTCAAATTTCCTGCCCAGTCCTTTTTATGCTCACGAACTGACCTGAATTTTAGTTCACTTGCAGTTAAATCAAAACTATGAACAGCCCTTTGGCACCCTGCCACACGGAAGATAAACAAAAGAAAAAAAAAAAAGGTAAGGAAAAACAAATAGTTTATGTCAGATTTACAAAGCCAATTACAATGAATAAATAAAAGACTTTATTAGCCTTCATTGGCATAATAGCGACATAAACAAAACATAACACATACATAAATATACACAAACTATGAAAGGACTGCATTCAAATATTATGTTTGCGACTAGGACAAACTAGTAGGGAACGACAGACATATAATAAAGCATGTGATATTTATCTGGACCTATGTGAATTATTTACTTCATTTGTTTCCCAAATACATATGTGCTCACAATTCTTCGAAATGATGAAGAATTGTTTCAGAGAGAGCTCGGGTAGTTAGTGTACTTTGTTTATTTTCTCCACTGTTAGTGGGAAGTTTTGGTAGACTAACAGACAGACCGATTTGCTGGAACTGCACAACTTGGTTGTATATTGATGCCTGCCACGTTAGATATGATCAAAGGCTCTGGAAAGCGAGTGAACAGAACGTAAACACACATAGATCATCACATCCTTGATAGAATGGTGAAGCTTGTAATGCAGAGAGTGTGTCCGCCGTTCAAAACTCAGAGAACAGCAAGACAGTCCTACAGTCAAACTGCTACTGATACTACTGGCTGCTCAAGATAAGGACGGAAGATGCGAATCAGGCAAATAAATATAACATCACATTCAACATCTGTATTTTCCTGAACACAAAACTTAGTACTTCCCAGATAACATCACATGTCCTCTGCCTGGGCTACGATTATATTTCATGGTCCCTGCACAGATATTCGGTTCTGGTCTCTTCTTCTTCCTTTCTAACCCCCAATTAAACACAGGACCTCAACCTGATAACGCAAAGTTCTAACCTTCGCTATCGCATGCAACTCTCCCTATATGTTTAACTTCACTCTGCAGCTCACTTTTCCATTCTGGTCACTGGTTCCAGTCCTTAATGTGCCAGAAAACAAATGTGTTCCTTGGCTTACAGTTTGACCCATCCAACAATGAAATATGTTCTGGGAAGTAAAAGTGATATTGAACGCATAGACTGTTTAATTTGACTGGTGTGGAACAATATTGGAGCACTAGTTTGGCAAATTGTGATGACATTGTTATAGCGTCTCCAGGTCATGACATTATCCTGTAGAATCAACAGGCAGATAGACTGGCTGGTGCTGCACCACTTGGTGGTGAAATGATGCAGGACAGGCTAGATGTTGTAAAGGCCCTTTGCGAGCGAGTGAACAGGGCCGAGGCACAAATATATCATCACAGTCTGAGAAGAATGGTGTTACGAGAGGTGACCAGAGAATCTGGCCGACGCTCATCACTAAAGGGGAAGGCGAGACGGATGCACAATTAGACTGTTATTGGGGCCATAGGAAATAAAACTCAACGCTTGATGCTTAAGATAGGGATGGAGCGCTTAAGGGTGTGGTGGTGACGAGTATGAATCCACCATTCAATATTTAAAACTAGCTGTATCCAGCCACGCGTTGCTGTGTCTGAGTCTGGCTAATTGACAAAAAGAGAAAATAGAAAGCGCCCGTGTCTGATATGGTTAATTTTACAATCATTTCCAGCCAATATATAGAGATAGTGGACACGCCGACTCTAAAACACGCAACATATAAGTGTGTCCTTATACAAGTTTTCTTTCAAAGTGTGTTATAGGACTTATTTAAAAAATATTTGTTTATCACATGATAAAGCTTTTTGTATGTTTTAAAGCGTTCATTGTAATGTTTACTACTGTTGGTCCGGAAAACCTACGTTATTGAAAGATTTTACAAAAAATTGAAAATATCAAATCATTATCTAAGCTATCCCAGTTAACAATTTATGTCATTACCGTCCACCTATTCGCCCCACCCCCCTCCCCAATCAACCGACTACTTGTCTCTCCGTTTCTAAAATATTTTGAGGTCATCATACATTTATTCTAACTGACATCAGTGTTCACCCAGACTAAATTGTGTAGCAGGAATTGTAATTAGAAGTAAATGCGGCCAGTGTAACGCTTACCACATCACGCATCGAATATCATCATAACAATTGTCTGTTGCACTATCTAACTAGGTCGATGAAGACAGGGGGTCGTAAATCAGAGAAGTCACATGGCTACTGCAGTCGCCACGGACTGTTCAGGTTAATATGTTTAATTCTGCTCCCAACAGAAAAACTTACTGGGGGTCAAACCCAGGTCTCCCGCATGACAGCCCGAAGTTGCAACTACGCGGTCACCCACAACAACAAGTTATGTTACTACAACCACTGCTGCAAGTGTGGGCAGCCTATTTCTAATCAAAGCGGTTACTGTGACTTCCCCGACATGGGCAGTAGTGATGTTATTGATGTCCAGTGACATGCAAATTGCGAAGAAGATCGTGCCGAGAGTGGGGGATATAGGAGTCTTTCAACAACTGTTCACCCCCAGAAAGAAATAATCTATTATCTCCTACAGTTTTATGCAGATTTCTGAGGTGAAGTGAAACTTCGGGAACATGGCAACGAAAAGGAAAATCGGATCAACGGAAAACACAACCAAGATTCCGATGTGATAGCCACTGGGGTTGTGTAGTTTGTGTTTTGTGCGACATTTTATATTAAAACACGCGGGTATTCGAACTCTAAATTTTGTCAAAATGTAAAAGTATTCAGTGAAGAACTTTCGTAGACTAGCTATTACTAACAAAGGTACCTTTACATTTTTATTTGTGTAGATGTACATTCTCAAACAACAGTATTTTTGTCATGCCCTTTGGAGTGTTGATCTCTGTTCCTTCGAATAAACGGATTTAACTATATTTTATCATGTGTCATTTCTCAGTCACGACAGAGTAGTAAGGGATAATTCATCATCACCATGTGCCCTGCCTAGTGGCGTAGGCGCTCATGCGTCTCCACAGAGTACGATCCCTGGTTGCCTGGAACAGCTCTCTTGATGATATCCCTCCATGCCATCGTTTCAGCCCATCCAGCATCACCTCTCTTGGTCTGCCTCTACTCCTTTTCCCGCTGATCTTTCCAGTTGTCACGATGATCTCCAATGTCAATCTTCTCATTATGTGGTCAAAGAACTGTGTTTGTTTCTTTCTTATTGTTGTATACAGACATCTTCTTCCATTAGCTTATTCCAAGCAATCGTTGTTACTTACGCTTGGCCGTAGGAAACAAATGTATACTTTTTCACTTTTTGACATATATGCGCTAGGAATAAAAAATGTGTACGTGAGGATGATTGTGAGTGTACGTCAGACAAACATGAGTGTAAGAGCAATTCAGACAAGCCAGTTAAACTCAACATGCCAATCAGCGAGGCTGTTTAACAAAGCGTAACCAGACTGTCAGGCATGTCCCTTGCGTTTGGCGGACTCAGGAAAGGATCGACCAGAGATAATCATTTGATCATCAGTTACATGTGATCCAGTCAGCTGGAAGAGACCAGCCTAGCTGTGTCATTTGCTTGGCATGATTCAGGTCTCTCTCCTCCTTGTGTAGTTGATTAGTTTCTGGCTTGTGAAGCCAGCTAGTATGTTTATGAGGTTTTATTGATACTGTTGTTGATGAAGATTTTCTGTGATGGTTGTTACCATCATTACTAATCTTAGTACCCTTCTTCTTTTTATTCTCTACCTCCTTCTCCTGAATCATCATCATCGTCGCCGCTGTCGTTGTCATCATAATCTTCTTTATCATCAGCATCACCATTGTCATCCTCATCATCATCATTTGATTCTTCTTCTTCTTTTTCTTCTTCTTTTTCTTCTTCTTCTTCTTCTTCTTCTTCTTCTTCTTCTTCTTCTTCTTCTTCTTCTTCTTCTTCTTCTTCTTCTTCTTCTTCTTCTTCTTCTTCTTCTTCTTCTTCTTCTTCTTCTTCTTCTTCTTCTTCTTCTATTTCTTCTACTTCTTCTTCTTTTTCTTCTTCTTCTTTTTTTGTTCTTCTTTTTCTCCCCTCCTCCTCCTCACCTCTGTTTCAGCCTTTACCTTCTTGTTTTTTCTTCGTCCTTGTCTCATACTTCTTACTCCTCCTCAAACTATTCTTCTTAGTCCTTGTTTTCTCAGTATGCCCCCTCCCTTCCTCACCACCGTTCTTATTCCTCTCCCCATTTTTCTTCTCTGTTTATCTCCCAGCGAAGACAAACAGAAGAAGAAAACCAGATTAGGTAGAAATGAGACAACAACAGTAATTTTATTATCGTCTCAACGAATCGCCAACCATCCCGCGGTAGGTCCACACAATAAAAGAACACTAAAGTCTGCACGCTTGCCTGCAGGCAGCACTGGCCCGTGGCAAAGTCTGGATATTACACGAGACTAGCTCTGGCTGTTACATGGGATCCGTCCATCTTGCCTCCCATAAACACAGCAATAAAACCACGCATGCGCTGTCTACAGATCCCACTGCCATCAATCTTGCGCCGACGTCTTTTTTTCATTAAACATACAACAGGCAATAAACCGGAAACCAGTGCCTTGTCTGCCGCTGTCCGCCATACTTGTATCACGGTTTTATCAGCCATACATCAGCAGTGGATCCACACAGGACGACCCCGGCACCGCTGTTTTGGATCGCCTTGTCTTTAATTCTCGGCTAAAGATCTTAATAACAGCCAATAAATGTCGGACGGCGCCAGTAGAAACAATTCAATTTTCTTATCGCCACCAGAAATCGATGGTGTTCCCCCAAACTACGATCTCTGCAAGCTTCAACGCCAGAGGACAAGACGCTTGGCTCGATTCCCGAGTGCGTAACCTTCTAAACAAATTGGGCAGTCTTTTGTTGGGGGTTTTGTAGGATCAAGGTGTAGACTAGGCTGACCAGAGGCGGAATTTGTAAAAATTTAGTTATGTTGGAAAAGAGCGAGTTTTAAATTAAAAGCAGCCATGTTATGAACAGGCACAACGCAGTTACATCTTCTCATGAACACAGATAAGAATATAAGTCATCATAAATCAGCAAGTCCTTTACAGAACGTCGCTCTCTTCACGGCATGCCTGAAAGTATCCCTTTTCCTAGCCAGCTCTCTGGCCCCATGTGCTTACAATGCAAATGCATCCTCAATGTCTTGTATCTATCTTCGTGGTGGTCGACCCCTGCCTCGTCTTCCACAAACTGCACCTCCATCACTGTCTTTTAGAATATAAACACATACTCGTATTTGATGCGTGGGTGCCGTTTCTCTCTCTCTCTCTCTCTCTCTCTCTCTCTCTCTCTCTCTCTCTCTCGCACACACACACCCTCTCTCCTTCCTGTCTCCTATCTGGAGGGTGGTCAGGGAGATGATAAAAATATCCGACCGGTTGACAGACTAGCAGTGGTCTGCCTCTGGATCTGCTACCGCTGTATGTATATAACATTTCTCTCTGTGGTACGCTCTCTTTTACCAGTCTTGTTACATGGCCAAACCATTTGATCTGTTGCCTACCGATACAGTTCAGTATTGGTTGTGTGCCAACTTTCCTACTATCGTCGTTCATGAGTCGATCTTTCCATGTTACATCTAGACTGGCTATTATTACCCATAAATAGGCTAGATTTCCGATATTTTACAAACTAAACAATGAAACCAATTTGCTAATGATTTCATCAGAAAGTAGAGTGTTGGAAACTAGCATCCAAAATCATATTCAGAATAAAAAAAAAAAAAAAAAGATTCTTTAGCCTACAACTATTGTAATATTTGTTCGCTAGCACGATCTCATTATAATAAATGCACTAAAAATAAATTAAAAAAAAACTGGAGCCATCAATCTACATCAAATGATTACGTCTCTATCTCTCTTGAAACGTGACCAAATGCTTCTGCATACGCACGAATTGATGGATTCAACCCTAGCGCAGCAAACCAGTCTACTATGTAGAAGACGGACTTGCGATGCTGCCCGGACACTGCAGCAAAATCATATTAGCCCCAACTTACGATTGTCTGGTACGGAGCAAGCTAGTGTTCTCATACGTCAGGGTACCTAAATGAAAAAGCAGATAGAAGATGAAGTAGCAAAATTGTCTGTCGCAAATTCCACGCCCCCCTCTCCCGTTTCCTTTTCCCCCCAGCCTGGCATACATGTTGCCATGTCACATTCGAGAGTCCCAGACTACGTTTTATGCGTTAAACAGGGTTTCTTAAATTGGAACCTGTGGGATTCTCATCCTTGGGGTGTTAATCCCCGGGCTACAGGGGGAACAAAGTATCCCACAAATAGACCGAGCATAAGTAGCACTTCACTGGATGAATAATATTTTCTGCAGTATACGGAAACAACAAATTATATTCTAGCTAAAACTGTTCGGTCAAACCATGATGGTGACTGCTGTCTGTTTTTTTCAGAGATAATATTCTGAAGGTTTGAATACAAACGAGGAGGAGGGGGAGGAAGAAGAAGAAGAAGAAGAAGAAGAAGAAGAAGAAGAAGAAGAAGAAGAAGAAGAAAAAGAAGAAGAAGAAGAAGAAGAAGAAGAAGAAGAAGAAGAAGAAGAAGAGGAGGAGGGGGAAGGAGAAGAAAAAGAAGACAATAAGAAGGAGGACGGGGAGAAGCTACAGAAGGAACAATTCATTAAGCAAATGCGATCCTATACAAAGTAAGAATACTACCAACATGGCTTCGAAGATGAGAGCGTTTGTGGGTCTTATCTATAATTTGGACGTGAAATCCACAGACCAAACCGTGCAAATTATTGTTTAGAACTAATTTACACACGCCCCAGTGGTCGCAACACGAGTCCATAAAGCAGATAATCCAATAATTATATATTTAATGTAAATATGGGACACATCTTACGGATGTAAGCGACACAGTGGGGGTAACAAAGAAACAATCAAGTCAATAACGCACTGTTTGTTTCGCAACTCGCTCAGAAGTAGGGGAGATAACACAAGTAATCAAGGATGATGTAATAGAAGCCAGCGTTTTTGCGTAACTTCATGGATTTAAAACACATCTTCAGGGACTGAAATAAAACAAAGTCAGAGTTGTGGAAATATTAACTGTTGAAGCTCAGATCAGCAGAAGACTGCGAAAATGCAGACTTCTTTGCTTATCTTTCTCTGGCCTTGTGTGTTGATATATACTATTTTTGGTCGTTCCTGCTCCTATCACAATGTTTTGAGACAGAAATTACTATTTTACCCACAATCCTAGAGTATAGATATCGTGTTAACTCAGTCATTTCCTTAAGAGATACAATTTTTAGTTATTTTGAAGCCCCCTCCCTGGCTTTTTAGAGTATAGATATCGTGTTAACTCAGTCATTTCCTTAAGAGATACAATTTTTCGTTATTTTGAAGCCCCCACCCTGGCTTTTGTCAGGGGCCGCAATATATTCCGGCCATAAATATGGTCTAATGGCTGAACGCGGTCTCTGGGACCTTTCTACGGGCGATCCTCATCTGCATAGTGGCACTTTGTGTCATCGAGTGTTTATCGCTTGTGTGATGTTCAAGTGGGGTAAAACCTACTACTACTACTACTACTACTACTACTATTACTACTACTACTACTACTACTACTACTACTACTACTACTACTACTACTACTACTACTACTACTACTACTACTACTACTACTACTACTACTACTACTACTACTACTACTACTACTACTACTACTACTACTACTACTATACATCATCAAGTGCCTTGTAAACTTAAGTGGACGATCATGACTATCCACAGTCTGCAATCTTCAGCAGCACTCGGCTTGTATCAGTTCATGTGTTTACACCCCTCTATGCCATGTTTTAAAAACCATATTTATAGTAGTGCCTAAGAAACCAGTCACTATAAAATGTGAAGACCATAGCACAATAAGTCTTATGAGTCACATGACTAAGATTTTACTGAGAATAATAATGAGAAGAATAAGAAACAAAAATAAAACCAGAAATCAGCGATGAACAATGGGGATTTATAGAAGAAAAAGGTACAAGCAATGCCATTTCATCCTAAGGACATTGTCAGAAAGAGCTATAGAAGTAAAGACTGATTTGTACCTATGCTTCATAGACTTTACAAAAGCATTTGACTGTGCGAAGCATGCAGAAGTAATCAAACTGTTTGAAAAATTAAACAATGATGGGAAAGATCTACGAATAATAAAGAATATGTATTGGCAGCAGACAGCAGCTATACAAATTAACAACTGTTTAGGTACATTTCAAAGCATAAAGAGGAGCGTACGACAAGGATGGGTACTGTCATCTGATTTGTTTTCAATATACAGTGAATACATAATGAGAGCTTTAATTGATATGCCCGGAATTGTGGTCGGTGGGCTCAATATAAACTATTTACGTTATGCTGATGACACAGTCTTGATAGCAACAAATCAGAAAGAACTACAGGAAATGATAGACATTGTGGTGTTAGAAAGTGGAAGAATGGGCCTCAGTTTGAAAAATGGGAAGACAGAAGTAATGGTGGTATCAAAGAAACGAATTATTCCTAAGTGTGTAATAAACGTTGATGGTGTTATTTTAGGACAGGTACAGAAATTTAAGTATCATGGATAACATCAGATGGAAGATGCATAACTGAGATAAAAAACAGAATAGGACAGGCAAAAGCTGCATTTTATAAAATGAAAAACATCTTGCGTAATATATCCTTGTCATTGAGAGTTAGAAAAATAATTCTTGCTTGCTATATACATCCAGTTTTAACATATGGCTGTGAATCCTGGACAATCGGTAGGCAGTCCAAACAATTTATGGAGGCCTCGGAGATGTGGTTTTACAGAAGAATGCTTAGAATACCCTGGACAGCCAAAAAGAGCAACCAAGAGGTTTTGAAAGAGGCGGGAGCCCGAAGACAACTTATCACAGACATCAGAAGGAGACAGTCATCATTTTTCGGCCATGTTATGAGAAGAGGGAAAATAGAACATGTTGTGACCACTGGAAAGATACGTGGAGGGAGAGATAGGAAAACAACGAGAGAAGATGCTTGACAGTCTTGTTGCATGGCATGGAGGTGTGTCGGCACAAGAACTGATACATGCTGCATGAGATCGCAGATTATGGAGAGGCATGATCGCCCACGCCAGTCGGCAAGGCACCTGATGATGATGATGACGATGCCATGACATAAGGCTGTCAAGAATCTTCTCGCCTTCTCTACCTCTGTCTCTTTTTCCACTGATCTGACCACTGTTCACAACATGTGCCAGTTCCCTTCTTCTAATAATGTAAAAGTAAAAAAAGAAGAAAAAATCAAGAATGTCTCCTTCTTATGTTTGTGATAAGTTGTCTTAGAACTCTCGACTCTTTTCAGAATATATGGTTGCTTCTTCTCTTTGTTGTTGTTGTTTGTTGCTGTTGTTGTTGTTGTTGTTGTTGTTGTTGTTGTTGTTGTTGTTGCTGTCCTTGGAATTTTAAGGATCTTTATGAAAAACCACATTTCCGAGGCCTCTGGAATTGTTAGATGTATATGCCATTTATATTTTGCGTTTCCCCTGTAGCGTGTTACAGTATCATTTATATTTTATGTTTAACAGTCTGCCAAGCCTTTACTTCATTTTCGCCGCAAATCCATTTTTAAGATAAAACCCGCTCCTGTTGATATTGTGACTTCTTAGTACTTGACAGTTCTTTAATAATGTTTCTCATGTATTGTACTGGACGTTTAGAATACTTATAATGGAAGGGGGAAAAGCTATTTAAATTAAAAACACACACACGCAAACACACAAGCCCATCAACAATTTTCATTTTCTAAGGTAACTGAAAAAAAGGGGGGGGGGAAGGGGCGGTGGGGGACACATGTGACGCATCCTAGCGGATACTTGACAACGTAAATTATTTCTTCTATCATTATGGAATTTTCTTCCCCCAAGAAACTACACCGGATAATACGAAGTCCAGGTAATAGTTGCCAGATAATTGGGGATCTACTTTATTAGAATATTGCCTTCTTATTTTTTTAGCTTAGAATGTAGAGAGATGCTGAGACATTGTATCTGAAGGCATCATATCGGATTGATTCTGGTTTTTCTCGCATCTGCAGATTGTAATGAATGGGTTTGTATTTCTACTCGTTGTCTAGGCGGTGTTCATGCGTGTGTGGTGGATGATACTCTGACACGCTTCACTTTACACACCTGGCACAAGCCGACACCGATGTGAGCTTACGAGACATTACTTTATTGACGTATTAAAACTTACGACAAAAGAGAATCGTCCAGTCGATGTCTAATTGAACCGCTTTCGTACACAACCTCACGCAGCCTTTAACGAATAGTCTTCTGCAGGCATTCAAGCAGCGATGGGTCCCATGGATTCAACACTGACGTTTGGACATCTCACACGCTGGCATGGTCGATCTCAGCTTAACATTTCGTCGGCAGGTCTCCTTTCTCCTCAGGCACTCACGTAGACACATTCAATCGCTCGTCCTCTCGCTCCAACAGGTCGACACAAACAAACATAGACACACACACACAAACTCACACACACACACTCACACACACACACATATATATATATATATATATATATATATATATATATATATATATATATATATTCAAAGCTAGTATTTTTTTGGATAGCTGTAAGAACAAATAAACAAACGCAGTTGGCGACAGATCTGAAATCAAAATTCATCTTCCGGGGCCCCATTGTGGGGAAAACAAGAATAGATGCCTCCCCAAAAGCATGTCGTAAGAGTCGAAGCTTCCAAATAACCAATCATTCAAGCGAATGAGATCTGATGCACACGCAACAATCAGGTTCTGGAGCAATTCATCTGAACTTTCCGCAAGTGTAGCTGGTGAACGCAAAGAAGAGAAGAAGAAAATTCATCTGAAGAAGCATAATATATAATTATTCATATTATAATTTGAACACTAGAACAAATAAACACAGATACCCACAAATATGGACGGACACACACATACATACAGACATGACCGTGCAAGCGCGCGTGCCCGCACACACACACAGACACGCACACACACACTTATATGTACTTTTTTTATTGGTTTTCTTTTTCTTCTTCAACATCTTTGACTGTAAACTGTCAATTTCCTTCTGGAAGTTCGTCTTGTTGCAGCACTTCTGTTTTGCGTGCACTTATTTTCCCAGATCTGACTTATTTCTATGCAGACTGTTGGTTCCTCGCCTCTCCCGCAGATGCACTCTGACGTGGAAGAAAACGTCGATCCTGTCTAAGGAGGGCGCCCCGTCTATTGCTAACCTGTTTCTATGATGACCACGGAGGGGTGAAGATTGATCTTCATCATGGTGTTGGTGTAGCACTGCATCTGGTGTACACATAGAGCGTTGTGGTCAGTCTGGTGAATGAGAATTGGGTTCCAGTGCCCCTTTCTGGTCCAGAAAGAATGGACCCAGTGCCCCTCGCTCCAGTAACAGGCTCGTCGTAAAAGTCGACTTATTAGGGGTCCATCCTTAGAAGCTGGAGTGCATCTGCATGTGAGGCAACTAACGAACAATCTCCCTATTAACTAGCCAGATCTGTGCACGTAACATTTACATTCTGAAACAAGACTCAAGTCCGGAGATGGACGAACACCCAGGACTTTCCACTGGGGTTTACAGACAAAGAACAAACACAAAGAATAAGTGGAGAGAATGAAATAAGAGATAGAAGTTTTGAAAGCAACCCCCCCCCCCCCTCTTTTGTCATCCTAGGTTTGTATGGTAGCGGTTTTTGTTTTTCCCAACATGGACACAAGTAAATGAATGGCCACTACATAAAAGTATTGCGAGCCACCGTGATGTAGCGGCCAGACGCTCGCCATAAGGTCATGGGTTTAAATTCGCATGGTGCTGGATATTTTATTTTTCCAAAAAGACCTTAACTTCCAAGTCGACACACCCTTAAATGTGTAGTTAGAGACCTGAGAAGCAAACATACTTACTTCCTTACATACTTAATTACTCACTTTTTAACTCATTTACTTACTTAATTACTACTTAATCCTTTACTTACTTATTTAATTATATACACAAACCCTTACTTACTTGATTACTTACTTCTTTACTCCCTTACTTTTATTTTTTTCGCACTAAATTACTTATTCACACCCTCAGTTACTTATTTACTTACTCCCTTACACACTGACTGACTACATTTCATTACTTACTTACTTACTCCCTTACTTACTTAACTAATTACTTACTTCCTTACTTACTTACCTAATTACTTACTTATTTACCTGTTTAATTATTTACTTACTGAATTTTATACCTACTTACCTACTTACTTAAATATTTACTGAATGACTTACTTACTGCCTTACTTGAATAACAGAACTGACTCTGCGGGCAGAAACATAAGATAGACAGATGACATCAAACGCACACATGATTGGCACCTACCGTAGAAGAATCCACTTTGAGATGCTTCAGGTTGGGGTCGAATAACAGTCGTGTGGGCTCGATGTTGATGGGGGATTGTTGTCGGCCACGCTTGCATAGTTTCCAGTCAGGGTTGGCTTGGCCCCAGTATGTGGGGCCTGGAAAAGTAGCAGATTATCCGAAATTATAAACAAAACAAAAATGAGCAGATTTAATGAAGAGGCTACAGAGGGCGTTGTACCTGAGGCCACATTCTATCACATTTCAAGAGAAGTATAGGTATAGGTGTCATCACATACAACCAGCATCCCTCCCTACCCCCTAAAAAAGTGGGGGGGGGGTTTGGTTGTAATTGTGACTAGGTTATTTGCGTCATGTAAAATGGCTTAGCGTTGCTCGCCACCAAGTAGCCTTGGACAAAAAAAAAACCTCGCAGTGTTGATGTGATCAAAGGAGACAGACCCAAGTACTGATCGGCGACGACGTCGTCTACCGGCCAGCCATTTGGCGATCCGGTCGCCGATGGTCAAGCACGGCCAAATCCTCACCCATTAAAATGATATACAACTCTATTGTCTCCAATATTCGATATGTGCAAAACTTATCTCCAATAACTGTCAAGTTTCAATCTTTATCCTTGATAAATTACATATAACAGTTTTATCTCTAATAATTTAAATTTAATAATCTTATCTCAAGTTTCAGACATATGACACTCTAACCACCAATTTATATTAAATAATAATCGTATCTCCAATAACTACTCTATAGCAAACGTATCTCCAGTAACTGCTATTTAGCAAACGTATCTCGGGTAATTGCTATATAGC